>CABHPQ010000334.1:0-55725 GCA_902168405.1 Peromyscus aztecus
GTCTCTGTGTTTACTTGGTTGGGTCTGAGCGGCTGTGGGACTGGCAGGTGAAAGAGATTTATCCTGACCGTGGGCCAGGCAGGAAAACTCTAGGTACACCGTCTGAACAAGACTCACCTGTGTGCCTAAAAGGCAACGTACTTAAATAAGCCTTACTTTTATACAGACCATTTAAAAATGTGGATTTAGGGGCTGGAGAGACGGCTCAGTGGTTAAGAGCACCGGCTGCTCTTGCAGAGGACCTGAGTTTGGTTCCCAGCAACCACAAAGTGGCTCACAACTGTCTGTAACTCGAGCTCCAGGGCATTCAACACCCTCTTCTATTTTCTGAGGGTCCCCACACACACTAATGCACATAAATGAAAAATAAATCTTAAGAAAATTAAATTATGAATTTGCCTAGTTTCTTCAGCTTTTTAAAAAGGTTTTACTTACGTTTATTTATGCATATGATCATGTGCCTGCTCGTCAGTCTATGCACTACATGAGTACAATTCCTGCAGAGGCCAGAAGAGGGCGCTGGAGCCCCTGGAACTGGAGTTATAGGAGCTTGTGGGCCACCATGTAGGTACTGGGGAGTGAACTCTGGTCCTCTGCAAGAGTTACGAGTGCTCTTAACCACTGAACCATCTTTCCAGCACCTTCTACAGTTTTTTTTTTTCTTCTTAAATAACAGCCACTCATTTTAATGAAAAGTAGGAAGAGGGCAGATGAATTGTCCATTATGGAACTATAACCCTGACCCCACAAGATGTCATCATTAAGGTATTGAACACTATACGAGCTGTAAGTGGTGGAGGCATGATCTGAACCTGGGCTTTGAGAGTTCAAGGCTCCATCCTTGGCTCAACGGTTAGTGAGGTAATCGCAAGATCCTGTTGCTGGAGGATCAGCTAGCTTTGTAACCCATTTTACAGATGGGAACACTGAGGCCAAAGAAGAGACTCACCATCACCAACGAGGAATAGGCAGCAGAGCTGGAATGGTTCCTCACAGCATCAGGCCAGAGCCCTTCCCAGCCCCCATACCCACCGTGACCCAGCTGGGAGGAGTCCATGCTCATGCTTCATGTTGAGTTAGAAAAGGCCAGTGGCTTCTGGAGGAGTTAAGTTTCATTAAGTTGTCTAGTCCTTTGCACTGGACCCTTAGGAGCACCCCCCCCAACCCTCAAGACAGGGTTTCTCTGTGCAGCCTCAGCTGGCCTAGAACTCACAGAGATGCGCCTGCCTCTGCCTCCCGAGTGCTGCTATCACAGGTGTACACCATCACCGCCTGGCTCCTTAAGAGCTTTCAACTTATTAATCAGTTGGATGAGATCACAGAAAGTCCTCCCCAAACCACATTAAGAAGTAGGTCTTAGCCAGACTGTGGTGGCTCACACCTTTAATCCCAGCACTTGGGAGGCAGAGGCAGGCGGATCTCTGAGTTCAAGGCCAGCCTGGTCTACAGAGTGAGTTCCAGGACAGCCAGGGCTACACAGAGAAACCCTGTCTTGACCCCCCCCCCCAAAAAAAAGAAGTCGGTCTTGCTGCACACAACAGTGAGAGGGTAATCTAGACAAACTGAAAACTGAGGTGAGAAAGACTGCCTTCCACAGCCGGATCTGAGGACATGGTGCGCGCACAGTCACTCACATGTCTCCTTCTCGGGGATGGCTATCGTCACCCCCTCACCCCTACATACCGCTTCCTCAGCTTCTGCCAGCTGACATCCTAAAAACGAAGTCAGGTTAGGGAAGGATGGCCGCTTTCTTGAATCAAAAGCCCAGCAGGATTGCATGACAAAGTACCTGGAAGATAAGATAACAGAGGTCAGGTTGAGGAGGTGAAGGGGGACGCAAACGGACTGCCGTCCACAGTCCACACCCCGGGCAGCGCCCGCAGCTCAGGGCAGCTTGTGCATTGGCTTTGCGGAAAGCATGTATCAGAATTCGTACTACATCAGCATTGGATGATGCTCGAGGTGGACTCAAACCCTCAGACACTGCAGGCAAAGGAATGAAGCCCCGAGTGCTGCCTCTTAAGACGGCAAAGTTGCCTGAAGCAAAAGACAGAGCTTTTCTCTGCTTGTCTTAACTATTTATGTGTTTGTTTATAGCCTTGCTATTAGGACAGGCTAGCCCACTGCCTCCTGCCTCTTCTCTGGAGTACCGGATTACAGGCAAGTGTCCCCTTGCCATTTCTGCTTCCTCTTCCTCTCTCCCTCTCTTAAACTTTTTATTGATTGGTTTTTTTCAAGACAGGATCTCACTATGCAACTCTGGCTGTCCTTAAACTCACTATGTAGACCAGGCTAGCCTCAAACCACAGAGATCTGCCTGCCTCTGCCTCCTGTGTGCTGGGATTAAAGGTATGGGCCACCACGCCCAGCCCATCTCTATGGGGTTTTTTGTTTGTTTGTTTGTTTGTTTGTTTGTTTTGAGATGGTCTCACTATGTAGTCTCGCTGGCCTGGCATTCATATATAGACCAGGCTGGCTTCAGCTCAGAGATTCGCCTGCCTCTGCCTCCTAAGTGTTGGGATGTTGTGGAATATTCCTTTATACATCATTGCAGAGGAAGCTGGGGATGACTGTCCAGTCAGCCAGATGTCTCTGTCATTTCTAAAGTTTTGGAAATTGCTTTCTCTGCACTTCCTGTTTACTCAAGTAATATTTTATCTTTCTTGGATCCCTGATGGGGATTGAAGACCAGATAGTAATAGTTTTACAGTTTTCCTTGTTACCAAATTCAGAAAAGAAAAAAAAAAACTTACAGATAGTAATAGTTTTACAGTTTTCCTTGCTACCAAATTCAGAAGAGAAAAAAAAAAACTTACATAAGAGACATAAAGTTTATAAGGTTGAGAAACTTAAAAATTAAGTTATTTATCTAAAAAGATGCTTTAAGGTCTAAAAAGGTATTTTTAGGAAGGTAATACAAGTTATGACAAAAAAATGGTTTAGGTATAAAACTTTGGACTAAAATTGGGTAGATAATGGAGTATTTTCTCTAAATTTGTCAAATACAAATGGACTGGACATTGTAAATGTAATTTTTACCTGATAATTGTTCTTATTATTTACAGTTTTACTGTGTTAGAGTTAAAACCTTCCTTTTTTATTTATACCAAGTGGGAAATGTTGTGGAATATTCCTTTATAGTGTATGAAGATGTGTCACTGTGATTGGTTTAATAAAGAGCTGAATGGCCAATAGCCAGGCAAGAGGTATAGCAGGGATTTCTGGACAGAGAGAGCTCTGGGAAGAAGACGGTGGAGTCGCCAGGCAGAGAGGGAACAGGATGGGAGTACAGAGTAAAGGTAATCAAGCCACATAAAAGAACACAGATTAAAAATATGGGTTAATTTAAGTTATAAGAACTAGTTAAGAGCAAGCTTAAGCTAAGGCCGAGCTTTTATAATTAATAATAAGTCTCAATGTCATTTTTTTTTTATGAGCTGGTGGTTCAAAAAGAGAAGTCTATCTACACTGGGATTAAAGGCATGTGCCACGTCACCAAGCTTTCTCTGCTTTTAGCAATCAAGGGCTGGAGAGATAGCTTAGTGGTTAGGAGCACTGACTGCTCTTCCAGAGGTCCTGAGTTCAGTTCCCATCACCCACATGACTCACAACATCTATAACTGTAGTCCCATGGGATCCAATGCCCTCTTCTGATGTGTAGATGTACATGCAGACAAAACACCCATATACATAATTAAGTCTTAAAAAAACAAAAAGACTACAGAGAGAAACCCTGTCTCGAAAAACAAAAAAACAAACAAACAAAAAAAAAAAAACAAAAACAAAAAGAGACCTAAGCAATGTAATAGGAAAGTGATTTTCAGTTGGGTGTGGTGGTGCATGACTTTAATCCCAACACCTGAGAGGCAGAGGCAGGCAGATCTCTGAGTTCAAAGTCAGCCTGTTTTACAGAGTGAGTTCCAGGACAGCCAGTGTATGCAGAGAGACCATCACGAAAAACCAAAACCAAACCAAAAAAGCAATCAAGTTTTTTTTTTGTTTGTTTGTTTTTTGTTTTTGTTTTTGTTTTTGTCATGCATTTGGAAGATTTACAGCACACAATAACGTCTGCTACTAACCCTCAGTCTCGCTGTACTCACATCTCTTCCGTGGCGTAGAACGGCTGGTCCATTTTAAATCCACTCTGAATCAGTTTATAGAAGTTAGCATCCACAGGAATGCCAGGGTAAGGGTTCACACCTGAGAAAAACACGAGCTCAGTGGAGCCGAACAAACACTGGTTTTCCGTTCGTTTTTTTGTGGTAGTTGTTGTTTATACATTCGGTTAGCAAACAGGCAAAGAGAACTCCCCAGTGGCCGACCCACCCTGGATGGGGAGGGGAGGGCTGCAAGTGGACCCAGAAATCCCAAGCCCTCTGAATCAGTCCTCTTAAGGCAGATCTCTGGATGTCAGCAACCAACCAACAGTGGCAACAGACGGGAGACCAGAAGCCGCGGGATTGGCTGCGTGGTGTTTCACCCACCCGCTGACTTGGAAGACGGGAGGGTGGAGGAGGGGCGCAGCAGGAGCGGGAGACACAAAGTCAGAGACCGAGCAGACCTGCCAAGTGCACACATACCCAGTGAGAAGATCTCCCAGAGAAGGATTCCGAAGGACCAGACATCACTCTTGATTGTGTAGATGCCTTCGAATAAGCTCTCAGGTGCCATCCACTTCACAGGTAGCCGTGCCTGCGTCAAATGCAAGAGAGGACGGTGACGTTCCCACGGGCAGACTCATGGATTTTTAAGTGTTTGTTTTTAGCTTTATGTGTCTGCATAGATGGAAGCGCACCATGTGCATGCAGTACCAGAGGAGGCCAGAAGGGGGTGCCAGGTCCCCTGGAACTGAAGTTCTAGTGGTTCCCAACCTTCCTAACGCTGCGACCCTTTACTACAGGTCCTCATGGTGTGGTGACCCCCAACCATAAAATTCTTTCGTTGCTCCTTCATAAGTGTCATTTTGCTACTGTTATGAATGGTAATGTAAATATTTGACCTGCCACCTCTCCTTATCAAAATGCACATCTCTAAAAGTCATCTTGGACACAGGCTCCTGCTTGGAATTGGCAAGTGTAACAGTAATGACTTTCCATTAAGGTGGAGCTCATCCTTTGCTGGGAGACAAGCAAGTTCACGCCACAGAGCAGAATCCTTTACCAGAGCGTTTCTCAGAACTGAGTGGATGTGTCATCCTTGAGGATGTGGTGAGGGACTTAAGTCGTCACATCTAGAAATAACATTAGTCTGCCCTCTGTGGCTTCCAGCAGCCTGAAAGGGGGGGGGGGGGGGTGGCTTGCCTTAGTCTGTGCAGCCTTTGATTTGAATCCAGACACAGTGACTAATTCCTGAGGCACAGGGCTTTCTTCTGATTTGGCCTCAGGAATCTTTATAGTGGGTGCATGTGTAATCAGCCAGGCAAAAGCAGACTCCCAGAAAGAAACCCTCTTTTCAATCCTATGCAAATGGAGTCACGGAATGAGTCAAGTGGCCACCTGGGTCACCTGACTCATTAATAGAAGGCTCTGAATGGAATTCACCTTCCCACATGAGAATCCACTGGCGGGGATTCAACATAACCACACAGAGCAGTCAGCTTACTATAACTGCAGCTATCTATAATCACTGGGAACCGTTTTAAGCCATCTGAGATGAGATTTGAGTTTTCACATTTTGGGCATTTACCCTTCGTAAAGGGCTTTGGCGTTGGTTGTATTGATTTCTGGGAACCTGGGAAGCAAATTCAGAATCCTCTAGGAGGTATGCGGCCACAGCGAGTGACATGGTCCACGGTCTACGTGCTCACAGCCATGCCCTCAGCAACCACAGGCAAGCTGTTCCCCTCTGCCTCAGTTCCCTCTTCACAGAGCAGCTACTTCCAGAACCAAGTGAATTTGTGAAATGCCCAAGAGAGGGCTGAGCACAGAGGAGATGCTGGCCCAGCCTTGGCTGTTGGTATTTCACAAACAGGGATCGCAGCACCCAGAGACCCCCAGCACCAAAAACCAAGAAGCTGCTGAGGGCCTTAACCCAGGTGTGATTCCTTCCTCATCCTGAGGCTTGAACCAAAGCCTCACACAGGCCAGGCAAGAGTGCTTTGCCCGAGAGACACCTCATCCCCTTACTGTTCTTTTCATTCATTCTAGTCTTTAAAAAGACATTTGTTTATTATTTTATGTATATGAGTGCTCTATCTGCATGTACATCTTTATGCTAGGAGGGCATCAGATCCCACTATAGATGGTTGTGAGCCACCATGTGAGTGCTAGAAGAGGGCATCAGATCCCACTGTAGATGGTTGTGAGCTACCATGTGAGTGCTGGGAATTGAACCCCATGGCATTAAATTTTTAAAGAAAGAAAGAATGAAGGGCTGGAGGAATGGCTCAGCAGTTAAGAGCACTGGCTGCTCTTCCCGAGGATCTGGCTTCAGTTCCCAGCACCCACATGGCAGCTCACAACTGTCTGTAACTCCAGTTCTAGGAGATCTGGCACCTTCACACCCATGCATATAAATTGAATTTAAATAAATCATTTTTTAAAAACTTTATGCCAGACAGTGGTGGCGCACGCCTTTAATCCCAGCACCTGGGAGGCAGAGACAGGTGGATCTCTGAGTTCAAGGCCAGCCTGGCTTACAGAGCAAGTTCCAGGACAGCCAGGAATACACAGAGAATCTGTCTTGGAAAAAAAAAGTTTTTAATTATGTTTTAATTTATTCAAATGCATGTGTGTTGGCATTGGGGGAGGGTACATGCCACAGCACACAGGTGAAGGTTAGAGATCAACTTGTAGGATTCTGGTTTTTTGCACCATGTGGGTCTGGTGGATAGAACTCAGGTCCTCAGGCTTGGTGGCAAGTGCTTTTACCTGCTGAGTCATATCTATCATCTATCTATCTGTCTATCTGTCTATCATCTATCTTTCTATCATCTATCTATCATCTCTATCTATCATCTATCTATCATCTCTCTATCTATGTATCTATCAATCATCTATCATCTATCTATCTGTCTATCTTCTATCTATCATCTATCTATCATCTCTATCTATCATCTATCTATCATCTCTCTATCTATGTATCTATCAATCATCTATCATCTATCTGTCTATCTGTCTATCTTCTATCTATCATCTATCTACCTACTACCCGCCTATCATCTATGTACCTTCCTGTAGTATTGTATTCCCCCAAATATTGTGCATGCTAATAAACTTATCTGGGGTCAGAGACAGAGCAACCACAATATTAAACATGAGGATAGGCAGTGGTAGCACACGCCTTTAATCCTAGCATTCCAGAGGCAGAAATCCATCTGTTCAAGGATACAGCCAAGCATGGTGACTCACGCCTTTAATCCCAGAAAGCGAGCCTTTAATTCCAGGGAGTGATGGTAGAAGGCAGAAAGATATATAAGGCGTGAGGACCAGAAACTAGAAGCATTTGGCTGGTTAAGCTTTCAGGCTTTGGAGCACTGTTCAGCTGAGAGCCATTAGGATATGAGGACACAGAGGCTTCCAGTCTGCGGAAGCAAGACCAGCTGAGAAGTTGGCCAGGTGAGGTTAGCTGTGGCTTGTTCTGTCTCTCTGATCTTCCAGTGTTTGCCCCAATACCTGGCTCAGGTTTGATTTTATTAATAAGAACTTTTAAGATTCCTGCTACACCTTCCTTCCTTCCTTCCTTCCTTCCTTCCTTCCTTCCTTCCTTCCTTCCTTTCTTTCTTTTTCCTTATTTCTTTTCTTTCTTTCGCCTTAAACATTTATTTTACTTCATCATACTTTAAATTTATTTTAAATTATGTGTGGGTATGTACACATGAGTGTAGTTTTTGGAGGGGGCCAGAGGCTTTGGATTCCCTGGAGGTGGAGTTACAGATGGTGGTGAGTTTTCTGACGTGGGTGCTGGCAATCCAACTTGGGTCCAGTGGAAGAGCAGACTGTGCTCCTAACCACTGAGCCATCTCTCTAGTTCCCTTCCTTCCTTCCTTCCTTCCTTCCTTCCTTCCTTCCTTCCTTCCTTCCTTCCTTCCTTCCTACCTCCCTCCCTTCCTTCCTATTATAACTATTATTAATTATTATATTAATAGTTAACTATAGTGCCTTTACATTTTATAGTTAATATCTGTGTGTTCCTGCTCTAGAAAAAAAAAAGCCTGTTGTACATGTTAGCTTCTCTCACAATCGGAAACATAACTCAACAGCCACTTTATAGCTAAGGAAACGGAAATAGGTCCTGGTAAGGGTGTTTTTGGGTTTTTTTTTTTAAAACATGAAGACCACAAGCCAAGCCATAATGGATCTATTCTGAGTAGCCAGCCCAGGAAGAGACGTGTGGCTCTGTTGCTCAACTTTCATTAAGCGCAGAACAGCCTCTGCAGCCTAAATCAGTAAAGCTCTGGGAGGCTCTTTTCTGTGTTGCCATAAATCAAAAACTCATTACAGTGCGTGCAGATGTTTCCTGTACGAATGCCGAAAAGCAAACGGCTCACATTGCCCCTGACGACGTAGCTGGAGTCGCTCAGGATGTCTCGGGCCAGTCCAAAGTCACAGATCTTCACCACCTTCCCGTGGGTGACCAGCACGTTCCTGGCTGCCAGGTCTCTGTGGACGCACTGGAAGAAAGAAGCCAGAATGACCATGGCTGGGACTTACACTTTCAGAGAGTGAGGTCTCTTCAAGTTTCAGGTTCACACTAGCTATAGAGGACAGTGCGTGGGCTGTGACTGGCACACACCCCAAGAACACAGTGGCCGATTCCTCAGTTACCTCAACCTCAGTCCTTTGAGTCTCAACAGGGCATCCTTGGAGCCATAAGCAAAAGCGGTACCAAAAGATGCCTTCAGTGAGCCCCAAAGAAGCTTCTACCAGCTGTCTTCCTGTGTGTGAGTGTGAAGAACTGAGTCTCTTCTGGATAAAGAAGTGGCTTTAAGGAAAAGACTGTGTAATACCCGACAAGCCTCATGGTGCAATACTAGCACTTGGGAGGCTGAGGCAGGAGGATTTCCAAGTTTGAGGCCAGCCTGGGCTACATAGAAAGGTCTTGTCTCTAAATAAATAAATGAACACACTAATATCAAATAAAGTACTCAGAAGAAATTAGTTTTGGGGGCCAAAGGGATGATGGTTCAGTGGGAAAAAGCATTTGCCATATAAACTTGATGACCTGAGTTAGATCCCTGGATCCCACAGTGAAAGGAGAGAATCAGCTCCCAAAGTTGTCCTCTGACTTCTATACACACACCATGGCATGCATGCACTCACGTTCACACACACACACACACACACACACACACACACACCCTGGGGCGGGGTGGGGGGGCCTGCAAGTTGCAGGTAGGATTGTGAAAACAGAGCTACAAGTCCCTGAAGGGGAATGAACTCTCTGAAAGAAGATGCTGGAGAGAGCATGTCACCCACAGGGGACCAGAGTGCTCCCTTCAACCTTTGAAAGGACAAAATCACACAAATGAAAATGCCTGTGCTGGCACCCCTCCTGCTCACCTTCTCCGAGACCGGTTTGTTTGTTTGTTTGATGTGGCAGCTCCTTGCAGTCTGCCCCTTTCCCCGACATGCCCTCCCGGCTACCTGCCCTGTCCATCTTGTCCATAGCTGCTCTGGGAAAGGCCCTGATGACCGGCAAGGTGCCTGCCCTGCCTGGACTTCCTTCCGTCCTTTCCCCCTGACTTCCATCTGAAGCTTTCCTGCTCCCTCTCCTGTTCCTCATTCTTTCTCCACCACAGCTCTTCAGTCCACTCCCTTCCAGGCCTCCATGTCCTCCATCGAGACACTTCCACTGAACCTAGGGATGCAGCTGCCACCACTCAAGTTTCAGTTATCACCCAAGACTTCTTCTACTTCAGATAGGCACGTGGGCCATCTTCTTGCCTGGGTTGTCCCCACCACGACCTTCTGCATATCTAAGTGATTGCCTTTATCCAAATGGCTCCCTCCAGACCCACACTCCCTAAACATCCCATGTGCCCTGCTGCTTTTCTTTGTTCGACACTTGCTCCAGCTGCTGCATGAACTCTCACCCGAAGCCTTTTCTTCCCTGTTCCTCACTGGTCAGGTCTGTCACTCATGTTCCACATTAGTTCAGTGACAAAATTTACCACAGGACACTGATCTGATTTGTATGTCTGCTTGTCTTTCCTCTATCAACATAAAACCTATGGGACCAGAAGTCACCTCCTCACTGCAACTCTGCTCCAACACAGCAAGCTACACCCTCAGCCCACTGTTTCTTCTTCAGGCTGTTCATTTCCATAAAATCATTCACTCCCTGAAATGGCTCAGTGGTGGCTGTCAACTTGACCACATCTGGAATCAACTAACACCCAGGCAGCTGGTCCAGTCTGTGAGAGACCTTCTTGATTGGATTATCTGAGGTCAGAAGACCCGACTAACATCTGGGCCACACCCTCTGGTGGCAGCCCCACATAAAGGATTTGAAGAAGGAACTTTTGCTTTTCGCCTGCTTGCCCTCACTCTTGCTGACAGGTTCACCTGTCCTGCTGCTGAGGCATTTCTTCGCTGGTGTTAGAACTGATTTCTTCAGGATCCAACACACACTGAAGAGAGCACTGAGACTAACACCACGACTTCCCTGGGACTCCTGCCCAAGACTGGGACTACTGAGACATCTAGTCTTCTGCACTGAACAACTACCAGATTCTTGTCCTTTCCACTGGGAGACGACGGCCACTGTTGGACCTCTGAGATCACTGCCTGGAAGTCATTCCAATAAATCCCTATATACATACATATGTGTGTGTGTGTGTGTGTGTGTGTGTGTGTGTGTGTGTGTGTGTAATTTTCTACCAGGTCTGTTCCTTTAGAGAACCCTAATTAATATACTATCCCTCTGAAATACACACCTCTATCACTATGGAGAAACTCTGTAAGATACAACAACCTCGCCCTTCTTTGCTTTCCGATATTTTGTGTAGCACAAACACAGGTGTAAAAACTTTGTATGCTTTTTCACCTGCTAACTTGTTTATTACCACTTTACTTCAGCAGACATAAAGATCTGAGGCTTTGGTATGACAGAGAAACCCCCTTTTTGCTACAAGGGAGCCAGTGATGCAAGAGATGCCCCAGAGAATGGCTTTGATGACTCACAGTGTGCGATGGCAGGGACCGGCAGGGGAGAACCAGTAGCATGAAGTAACACTGGGAGATCAAGGTGCAGTTCTTGTGAACAGGGGACTAGCAACTGTGAAGAGAAACGTTCTGCAGTGCTGAGGCTAGCCCAGGCTACACACGATCAGGTTGTTAGCTGGCTGGAAGGCAGAACTAGCCAACTTTGGGCTTCCATTCACGCCCTGAACATAGACACTCTGTGCAGGGCACATCCTGAATTCCTGTGTCAGTGGGGATGGCGACACCATGCTTCTTCCTGTGGGGCTTCTCAGGGACTTGCTGTGAACTTCCTAGACATTCCACAGGATTTTGGCTCTGCCAAGGGCCCTGGGCCCTTGTGCTGCAGAGACTCCATTGTAGATGAGACCGTGTCAGGGGCAGGAGGTCAGACATTAAGGGAGGGACGTTTCTTTCCCTTTTGGGAGGTGGTGGTGGTGGTGGTGGTGGTGGTGGTGGTGGTGGTGGTGGTGGTGGTGATAGTGGTGGTGGAGGTGGTGGTGGTGGTGGAGGTGGTGGTGGTGGTGGTGGTGGTTTTGAGACAGGGTTTCTCTCTGCAGCTTTGGAACCTATTCTGGAACTCTCTCTGCAGACCAGGCTGTCCTGGAACTCACAGAGATCCGCCTGCCTCTGCCTCCGGAGTGCTGGAATTAAAGGTGTGCACTGCCACCACCGGTCGGCTTAAGGGAGGGATGTTAAAATGAACAAGAAGCAAACGCGAGCATATCTCTTTTCCACAGCTGCATGCACACACACCCTTCTCTTTAATTCTCTTTTTATACTTCCTGCTAGTTCTCTCTTTAAAAGGCGCTTACCGACTTAAACTCCAGGAATTCCATGCCTTTGGCCACTTGGTACGCAAAGCAAAGAAGGTCTTCAAATGTCAGCACATTCAAATCTTCTTCTTCTTCCAGCCTCTTCTGGTTTTCATATGCAATCTCATCTGTAAAACAGATCCACTCTTCATTTCTCCCCAACACTAGGCCTGCCTTCTCCGGACTCTTCGGGATGTAGTTAAGGTGGCAGGCGGTGTGGAGGTCTGCAGACGTTTCTAAGAGGCCTTTAGCTTGATTCGCCCTCCTGCTCTAGGCTCAACAGACCAAATCCTATGGCGTCACCCACACAAAAGGTCCATTATACAAAGAGGAGGGATTAGTTGACTTTTGGAAATCAAAAGGAACTGCCAACCCTCCCCAGAAGGCCAGGTTCCTGGGCATGAAGATGGAATTGCCTCTGCTTCAATCCTTACACAAGAGGTGACCCCGAGGGGGCTGGAGAGGTGGCTCAGTGGTTAGGAGCACCAGCTGCTCTTCCAGAGGACCTGAGTTCAATTCCCAGCAACCACATGGTGGCTCACTACCATCTATAGTGGGGTCTGATGCCCTCTTCTGGCATAAAGACATACATGCAGATAGAGCACTCATATATATAAAATTAATTAATTAATTAAAAGTAAAGATGATCCAAGTGTTCAGGTAGAAGCTCCATCTCAGAGCGCGCTGTGTGGAACTCTTAGATTCATTTCAAAGTGCTACCAATGACAAGAAATTATTACCTTCTGAATGAAGTGAATTCCCGTTGAACCCTGAGACATCCAAGGCCGGGTGTATCTGAACGTCTCGTGAACCAGGCATACTATTAAAAATAAATTTGTTTCTTCGTTATTTACATTGTTCTTCTGAGCAGGCATTTTATTAGAAAAAAGCACAACTCATCAGAGGAACGGATTCCAGTTACAAATGGGCTTTTAAATGGAAAGCATACTGCCGGCTTGTCAACGGGACCCTGTGCACATTAAGAGCATCTGTGTGCTGGGGTTCACGGGCCCAACCTGGATAAGAGAGGTCATTCAGTCACTGTTGCACCATAAGCTGGGTACTTCAAACAGAAATCGGGGCAGTAAACGATTTGCCACGTCCTGAAGTTGACAAAAGGAAGGAGCAGGTTCCGGCTGGTGCTAAACCATTTTCCCTAAGTTCATACAATACAGAGCTTATCAATGAAGTGCCTTGCTATCTTTTTACGTGAACATGTTTGATCTTTGGGTTTCTGCTGTGCTGCGGATGTAGCCAGGGCCTGGTGCTTGCTCGGCTGCGAAGGCGTACCCCAGCTCAGCACCCTCTTTCTAAGCCAGCTTCTGTAAAGCATGCTTCCTTCCTCTATGTAATAAGCAAAGAGCCGCACAGATCCTCTTTCCAAGCACATCAGACAGATGTCTGCACCAAACGGGCCACGACTCAGTATCTCCCAACATCTGAGTCCATCCCAAGCTACAATTTACTGTTGGAAAATGGCTTAATGCTTCCAGTACATGGATATTCCAAATAAATTGCCAGGTTATTTAACACCCCAGTGACCAAAATGAGGCAAAGAAGCTAATTACTGGTCACCCACATCTGTGTGAGGGTAGTGTCTCTGTTCAGAGTGTGCACGGCTGGCTGGGGATGAGGCTCAGTGGTGGAGGATGTGTTAGCATGCACTGTGCCCTGAGTTTGACTCCCAGCACTACAACCCCCCCCACACACACAGAGATAATATATAAAATACAAATAAACAAATAAGTCAGGCATAGTAACAGATGAGCAGTAATAACTAGTGATAATAATAGAGTGCAATGTTGATAATAATTGTTTATAAAGTTACTTAAAACTTAAGGATTGTTTTTTTCTGGACTTTTCTATGTCGTATTTTTGGATCGTGGTTTCCGGTAGGTAACTGAAACTTTACTAAGCAAAACAAGAGATCATGGGACTGAAGTCCACAGCACAGACAAATGATGGCCTGAGGACACAGCATCTGCCAGCGCTTGTATGTCTGTCCCCGAGTGTATAGTCATAAAGCCCCACGTGTCTCTTACCTGGAATTTGAATGTGACTGGAAAGTGGGGTAAAAACTGAAATTATGCTCCTTAAAGATCTCTGTCCATGTCCTGTGAAACTTTTCTCTTTTACTTCTCAGATAGTTGAGGAGGTCACCATAGCAACAGTACTCAAAAATCAAATACACTGGCCCTGCAACAGTTACAATTTTAGTTACAGGTAAATTAAAGTCACAGGTTGTTCTTTCAGAAGCCAGTCTAGCACAACAGAGCCTATGACTTTTCAGTGCTCCCCTTCTGGAAAGTACTTTTTTGTTTGTTTTGTTTTGTTTTCAAGACAGGGCTACTCTGTGTACCCCTGGCTGACTAGAACTCGCTCTGTAGACTAGGCTGGCCTCAAACTCACAGAGAAATGCCTGCTTCTGCCTCCCGAGTGCTGGGATTAAAGGCATGGGCTACTACCCTGGGCCCAGAAATTACTTTTTATGAGCTGTATCTTTTAAAAAAAAACTTTATTAATTATGTATAGAGTGTTCTGCCTGCATGTATGTCTGCACGCCAGAAGAGGGCACCAGATCTCATCATAGATGGTTGTGAGCCACCATGTGGGTGCTGGGAATTGAACTCAGGTCCTCTGGAAGAGCAGCCAGTGCTCTTAACCTCTCTCCAGCCCCATGAGCCATATCTTGAATTTTACATTCAAGTCTCACTCAATTCAAACATCTGTGTCTTATAGCCTTTCTCTTGAGCTCTGAACATATGACCTCACCATCTCCAATGGGTGTGTGTGGTGAGCTCTGAAACTAATTTCACTACTGCATTTAGGCCGTCCTCACAGCTCAGATACCACCATGTGAATGTGTGGGGTGGAGGCTGTTTTTCAGGAGGTTAGAATTCTGTGATAGAGTAGGTGAAAAAGAGGGCCATGTGCTCTACGGACTGGCCAACATCTAATTCCACCTGAACTGGGACTGAGGAAAGAGTAAAAATGGGAAACAAAGCCTGGGCAGTGGTGGCGCACACCTTTAATCCCAGCAGGTGGATCTCCGAGTCGGGGACTAGCCTGGTCTATAGGGCTAGTTCTAGGCCAGCCAGGGCAGTTACACAGAGAAACCCTGTCGAAAGAAGGAAGGAAGGAAGGAAGGAAGGAAGGAAGGAAGGAGGACGGAAGGACGGACAGGCGTTCTATCTGCAGACGTTACCTGACAGTGTGCACGCCCCCAGCAGATTCACGATGTTGTCATGGTGACCCAGCTGAGTCATCATTTTGAGCTCCGACATGAGTGCCTCTTTCTCACAGCTGTCCGCTTTTTCTGTTAGTGGGGGAGCAGAAACAATGTTGACCTCCAGTACCTGTGTGTTGTTTTTATAAATCAAAAATTTCCCTGGTTCAGATCACAACTTACATAAATTCAAAACTGAAAGAGAAAAACTGACCCAGAAATGATACACGACTTTTGATAATAATGTCCTGTGTTTTCAGACAGAATTCAAAGGCAGGAGTTATAAATGTTGACTACATGAATATATCCTTTTCTTAGACCTCCCTTGAGACAGGGTCTCAGTATTAGCCCTGGCTGGACTCAAACTCACCATGTAGATTAGGTTGACCTCAAAGCCTAATCTACAGAGAGTTGCCTACTTCTACCTCCTGGGGTCAAAGTATGCACTGCCATGTCCAGCAAGAATATAGATTTCTACTAGATTTTTCCCCGACCAACAAAAATAATACTCCATCCCCACCCCAGCTCTCAAACCAGGCAGACAACATGATTTTCCTCGTGGAAGAAGCTTCCAGGTGGTTACTCGGCTGACAGGAAGGGCAGGAGGAGCTTCAGCAAGAATAGCTGTCTCTAACATGCAGGTTGAAGCGGCAGAATACACAGTATTAAGACGGAACAGTGCGGGAAACACCGAATGCCACTTTCAGGAGGCTTTGGGCTGATACAGCAGGTGAGATGTGAACTGGAGAGCTGTGCTAGAGTCTGGAATTCTGAGAGGATTCTATACAGTGCTCTTACGACTTGCTGCAGAAAACTTGATTCCTTTTTTTTTTTTTTAATGGTAGCATTAAACTCAGGGCTTCAAGCACGCCGAGTATGTGTTCTACTACATAGCTACGTCCAGAGCCTCCAGGGACTCGATCTTGTCCATGGCGTGAGAGGAGGCTTCCCTAAGGAAGTGATCTCTAAGCTGACATCTGAAAGATGAGTGGATTCCTAAAGCGAAAGGGGAAGAGCAGATGGAAGAGGTCACCTGTGTGAAGATTGTGGGTGGGGGAGAAGCACGGCACTGTGCGGGAACCGAAAGGAGGCGTGCTGAGAAGGAGAGGTGTAAAGGCTGAGCTGGGGCTGAACTGCTCAAGGTTGTGGGAACCATTTTCAGAGCAATAGAAAGCCACTGGGCAGCCGGGAGGTAATGGCGCACACCTTTAATCCTAACACTCAGGAGGCAGAGGCAGGTGGATCTCTGAGTTCGAGGTCAGCCTGGTCTACAGAGCGAGTTCCAGGACAGCCAGGGCTACTCAGAGAAACCTTGTCTCAAAAAACAAACAAAAGAAAAAAGAAAGAGAACGAAAGAAAGCCAAAGGTAATGGCATGCAGGAAGATGATGTTCTCCATGACAGCCATGCAGCACCTCAGCACACAGTCCCCAGCAGAAGATGCAGGGTGCCTGCTTTGGAAGCTACCATTAGTGGCCAGGACAGACAGAACTGGATCACCATGGAGGCAGGAAACCTGTTGGGGAAGGGTGGAAGAGGACCAGTGACGAGTACCTGCTTCCTCATTTCTATCACTGTGTGGAATGCAGTCTCACGGAAATGACACAGTAATCACTAAGTTGGAGTAGATATGGGGTCCAGGGTTGGGGGACTTCAGCATGAATGAGTAACACTGAGATACGAGTATCTGGGAACATGAAGCCAAGGCTTAGAAGGGAAATGGTTATGAGAGCTCTCGATACAGAAGATTAAGCTGTGTTCTAGAGGGCAGCCCATGGTGAGTGTGTGGGTGAGTGGAGAGAAGAGGAACTCCACACAGGAAGGTGATGTTGGCCCTACCACAATAGCCTTGCTAGGTAACCAGCCCAGGAACCTGCAGCAGGTGAACGGACAATGGAAATGAGGCTCATAGGATGGGTTATTCAGCTGTGAAGAATAGGATTATGTCACCTGGAAGACATCTGTCATGTTAAGTAAAAAAGCCAAGCTCAGAAAGACAAAGACCGCGTGTCATCTCTCACATGTAGAATCTAGATAAAAAGGGAAAAGGCACGGAAGTGGAAGGGAGCCATTCGGGAAGAGGAAATGGACCAATCAGAGGAAGAGACTGATAAGAGAGGGTGATGGGAAGTGGTGAACAGGACCAGAGTATGTTTTAGATATATGTATGAAAATGCCACAATGACACCCTTCATTCTGTGGACCGAAGATATGCTCATAAGGAAAAACAATGTAAGAGAAAGCTACGTATTTGTTATCCAGATTTAACAAGTGATAATGTTCTGCTATTGCTTCAGGGCTTTGTACCTTGCAGATACAGGAGGGAATCCATTCCTTTTCATGTCCTGCACTTGAGCTATAGAAAATGTATGTATCCTAAACCAAGATTTTAGTGGTTTCACAATAAAAAACAACAACAAAACGACTGAATGGAAGAAGCTCCAGCAAAGGGCTGAGGGCAGGGATGTAGAGGAAGCCCAGGGTGCGGAAGACAACAGTGACGTGTTCGGAGACGGAAGGACATGCTGCAGCATCTTACATGCTGTGGCTCTAGGAACACAAAGACTGAACTGATCACAGGTTTAGCTGCCTGGGGTGCCGAAGCTCTGAAAACAGTACCCCAAGCCTCAAACAAAGCATGGTAGCTTTGACTAAAGCAGCAGCCTTGAGGTCCCCCTACCCTTTCATGGCACCCTCACCCGACTCTCGTCTCTTAACCTTCTTTCAGCTCAAAGCACAAAGATGGACCTTCTGAAGTTCCTTTATCTGCTGTGAGAAATTCTCTTTCCAGGAGAAATGTATGCAATCACCATGAAATCTTAGAAAGTCTCAGAAAGACTACAAAAGTCACCTAAGAGACTGTATCATACGTTAGGACACACACACACACACACACACACACACACACACACACACACACACGGCCCACACACCTTCCACTCCTCCAACAATACAAGCTTCTGTTCCTTTCTATAACTCAGGATGAATAGAAGCTCAGCGACCTGAGCTTTGGAGGCTCAGACTGTGTGAGATTTCTGTTCCACAATTTTCTGTGTGCCGCTTTTCCTATGCTGTGACTCCCCTCAGTGACTGTGGGGGAGGAGTGGGGGGAAGCTCCCTTTGCTCTGACAGAGACCACCTTAGCAAGAGAGTGGGCTGGCCGGGCATGAGGTCACACACCTGTGGTCCCAGCATCGCTGAAATAAAAGCTAGAGCTTTGAGTTCAAGGCCAGCCTGAGCTATATGGCAAGGCAGGGCCTTACAGAATGAAGGGCTGGGGATGTATCTCTGAGGTAGAGGGCTTGTCTAGCAGGCGGAAAGCTCTGGATTCAATCCTTAGCACTGGGTTAAAAATCAGGTGAGGATGCCCCTGTCTGGGGGTGGATGCCAGATGGGAGTAGACGAGCAGAGAGGGAAGTGAGAAGTCCCTGGTTTGTTCTCCTCCCCAGAATCTGTGTCAAACCGTAACACAGCAGCCAATAAGAACTGCGCAAAGAGAGAAGAGGAAGCGAGGTTTGCCTTCACGGCTGGCTTGTACTCTCTACTCACGACCCTACCTGCTGCTTGCTCCGTATTAACCTTAGCGCTGGGCAAACAGGAACCATCAGAATAATGGGCGAGAGCAGAGGGAGAGGAGTCAGCTGCACCCCACCTCTGAGTGACCCTGCTGAGATGACCCCCCCTTTTGCACCTTACCTTTCAGCATTTTCACCGCCACCTGAATTGAGACTCCTGTTTTACTGATCCCATAGGCTGTTGCATTCATCACTCTCCCGAAAGCACCGGACCCCAGGACTTTCCCTGCAAAGAGGGGGTAAGCACGTGTTAAAAGATTTTGCAAGGCAGGGCTGGAGAGACGGTTCAGTGGTTAAGAGCACTGGCTGGGTTCAATTCCCAGCACCTACATGGCAGCTCATAACTGTCTGTAATTCCTGTTCCAGGGGATCTAACACCTTCACACCAATGCACATAAAAATTAAAAAAAAAAAAGGATGCTAGGTGGTAGTGGCGCATGCCTTTCATCCCAGCACTGGGGAGGCAGAGGCAGGAGGATCTCAATGAGTTCAAGGCCAGCCTGGTCTACAGAGCGAGTTCCAGGACAGCCAGGGCTACACAGAGAAACCCTATCTGGAAAAAAAAAAAAAAAAAAAAAAAAGATTTCACAAGGAAGAGGAAATGCCACAGAAGCTCGGAACAGCCAGTCCTTACCAAACTCTAAGTTTTCTCTTGGAAATTCCCACTTGAGGTCATACTCGCAGTCCCTGAAGTCAATGTAGAAGTACTCGTTATCCAGGGGCCCGGTCACCTGGACCATCTGCAGCTGGCTCTCGTACCTAAGTTGCTTCAGAGATGAACAGGGAGTCAGCGGCAGTCCGCAGGGCGGCAGAGCCAAGCCGAGAAGGAGCCTTCACTGCGCTTTTACCTTTTTGTACTTGTGACAGATCAGCACAGTTAAGACGACGATGAAGGGGAGGCAAAGGCCAATCGTGGCGTAGAAGGAGATGTTGTCTTGGATGAAAGGGAAGGGGCCTGCAAGACACGCAGAAGCCAGGCAGGGAGCTAAAACTCCTGTGCGCAGTTATACGTAGTCCCCCTCTCCATTTAGACTCTCGCACATCCTGTTCAAGTAACCACCATCCTCAGCCCTTATGGGCATCTGTGTATCCCGGGCGCCCCACAGAAAATAAGTTCCCTTTCCAGAAAATAAGAAACAATTCTGAACCCATTTTTTTTTTTAAGACAGAGTTTCTCTGTGTAGCTTTGGTGCCTGTCCTGGATCTTGCTCTGTAGACTAGGCTGGCCTCGAACTCACAGAGATCCACCTGCCTCTGCCTCCCGAGTGCTGGGATTAAAGGCGTGCGCCACCGCTGCTGGGTCTGAACCCATTTTTTAAATAGGACCATTAGCTCATAAGAATGGCAGTCATTTAAGCCTTCCATTGAGCCCGGCAGACAAAAAGAAGTCTATGTATTTGTTACCCAGATTCGTCACACGGGTGTAGAGAAGTTACATATACACGTGTTTGTCTGCACGTGTGTCTGTGCGCCATGTGCATGTCTGGTGCCCTCAGAGGCCAGAAGAGGAAGTCAGATCCCCTGGAACTGGAGTTACTGGTGGTTGTGAGCTGCTAAATGGCTGTTGGGAACTGAACCCTGGTCCTCCGCAAGAGCAGCAAGTGTTCTTAACTGCTGTGCCTAACGTCTTTCCACAGCCAGAGCTTTGGCTTATTTGCCTGCTTTGTTTTGCATTTTTCTGAAGCAGGGTCACTATGATTGGACCTGAACTTGGGATCCTCTTGCTGCTGCCCCTGGAATGTGAGGTGGGCTGTGTCCACCACTCCGGGTTTGAATTAATCAATATTATCTGGTGACCCTAAATTACTAGTGCAATTTTAGGAAGACTCTAAAAACAACCCCAAGATGAAGAACAGCAGGTTAAAAGTAAATAAGGGAATTAACGACACTGAAAAGGACAGAGATTCCAGATCACTAAGCCAGCCTTGCCTTTGTTAGCTATTCACCACACCAGGAGCTCACCGGACTCCACAGTCCTGTGAGTCATAATACCTAAGGAGAACCAGGTCCTGAGAAGTAAAACGGGGCACAGTCTGTCTGGGGATTCCTGCCTGACTCAGAAAAGATCTCACACTCAGAACTATGCTGTCTTGTAAAAATTCCCCAGTAACAGCCTGCCACCGTGGCCGACTTCTCGCAGGGAGTTTCTGAGGAGAGAGTGTGTTTATCACAACAGCTAGTGGCTGCACACCTGGTGAGTTTAAAAGGATGGTTTCACAAGACGTGCCCATGGAATTGTACGCACAGCATTTGACCAGAAACCCTTTGCCAGCCTGACTCATATTTAGGGTACTGCTCGACACCCACTGTCCAAACACTTTTCTGTTAGCCTTTTTATTCCAAACTCCTTCTGGGATTTCCTCGGTGCAGCTGAAAAAAAAAAAATGGTGGGAAGGGAAGTTAGGTGGGCAGGGTCATGGTAAGATGGGAAGTCAGAGTTTCTACCAATGGTTCCCAAAGAAACAAGCTGTGACCATAGGGAGTGACAGCAAAGTCAGGTGCGAATTTCTTCCTTAAGCTGTATTCCTGACAAAACGTCAGGGAATCTTCCTCCTCCTCCTCCTCCTCCTCCTCCTCCTCATTCTCCTTCTTCCTCTTATTTCTCCCTTTCCCTCCCCCCTTCCCCCCTTCCTTCCTTCTTGTTTTTTGGAATAGGGCCTCACTATGTACCCTAGGCTAGCCTCAAACTCTAAGATCCTCCTGCCTCAGCCTCCCGAGTGCTGGGATTACGGGCGTGCGCCACCGTGTCCAGCTTGGCTCTTCCATTTCAAGAGACGTCAAGCTCCTCATTACTTGAGAGACTGGTCCGAACACTTCTTCCAGGTCCAAGAGGGTAACGGGTATCCATCCGAGGAGCAGGATGCCTGGCTGGCTGTGGCCTTCGCAAGCACCTGAGGCTTCTCTGCGGAAAGTAACATGCAATAAGCTCACGGAAGATGAGGCTTTGCAGAAACAGCTCCCAGCTGGCTTCAGTTTAGGCCGCCTGTTTACTCCAGGCGGTGTGGCCCTGGGGAAGCCCCTCATTTATGACGTCTCAAAACTGTGGTTGGTCCCTCCCTCCTCTGTCACACGATCTTCCTGACTGGTAGAGGCTCACCCTCTAGAGGGAGCTGAGGTACAGAACCCTCCATCTACCTGCACACTACAACACAACACCTAGCTCCAAAATACCTGCAAAAAGAAAAAACAAAACAAAACAAAACCTAATGAAATAGATTGTCTTTTTCTTACTTTTGCATAGGCCAAAATAAAAATCCATTAAAACAAATAGACAGCAGGTGACTCTACAGACTTTTCTTTGTGTTCCTTTCAAAGTGCCAAGCCAATAAAGTCACAACACGGGAGGACAGGCACAGAGGAGACAGAACATGTCTTAGCTCTGGGAATAAATATAAAAAGGGACATATGTAACTAAAGTCAACATACAACTGGGCGTTGGTGGCGCACGCCTTTAATCCCAGCACTCGGGAGGCAGAGGCAGGCGGATCTCTGTGAGTTTGAGGCCAGCCTGGGCTACCAAGTGAGCTCCAAGAAAGGCGCAAAGCTACACAGAGAAACCCTGTCTCGAAAAAAACCAAAAAAAAAAAAAACCAAAAGAAAGTCAACATACAAGGAGAATGTAGTTTACAAAAGCAGTTTTGGGGGCTGGAGAGATGGTTAAGAGCACTTGCTGCTCTTCTAGAGGACCTGGGTTCAGTTCCCAGCACCCACATGGTGACTCACAACCATTTGTAACTTTAGTTCCAGGGGATCAGACTCCCTCTTCTGGCCTTTGTGGGTACTGCATGCATGTGAGGCAGAGATATTCATACAGGCTCATATACACAAAAATAAATAAATCTCTCTTTAAAAAGAACCAGTTTGATAGCATCCCTTCTATGCTGTGTTTGGTTCTTCTTGGTTAAAAATTAATAGGGAATAAAAAGAGACAAAATGAGATTTAACTTACTTCTTATATTCAGCGTGAACATTTTGGTGAACTGAGCATCATCATTTTCTGCATGAAATATGTACTCTCCTGGCTTGTTCTTGTGATCGCAAAATTTAGATATGCTGTTTGAGAAAGCATTAAAGACCGACTTAGCCCAGTGCTTCCAGGAGAGGTTACAGTGAAGAACAGTCACCAGATCCAGGCTATAGAAGGAGGTGCCTGTATTCTAACCCTTTAGACACAAAGTGCTTGGACACACAGAATCTGGGAACTTTGTAGAAATGCAAACGCAGAAAGGGTTAGGATTCACGAGGGCTAGGGATCCTCAGAGAGACAAGAAGTCCCTGGTCCTGCTCCACCATACTTCACTTTGACTTCCCAGGATACAGATGAATCCCTGCGGGCAGAGGAACTTCCTGCTTCCTGAAATGATCAAGTCCCTGGTGATCAACCAATCATCAATGATCCAATGGTCAACCATTGACTTACACATGGTAGTCAACATTAGTGAAGGCTCAAACTCTCAGTTTGAGTTCACAGATCTTTAACTGAACTGGGCAGACTCTAATGCCTCCTCGGGATGCACAGTGAACAGATGTTTTTACATGAGCAACTTCATATTGTGGGTTATCCACCATGCTTACGGGGCCTATGAGATGCTGGCTAGAGTTAGAGAAGGCAAGGAATATGCTTTCACACACCCACTGTGACAAAGACCAAAAGAAAAGGAAAAAGGCTTGCTCAGGAGATACTGATTTTTTAAACAAGGTTGTTAGAAGAATCATATTTTTATGTATTTTATTTTAATAAAATATTGTGTTTATTTTTAAAGTTATAAAAAGTACAAATTAATGGGTTTCATTATGGCATTTTCACACATTGTCATCATTATCTCTGTTCTACTTTGTCCTCCTCCCCTGTGTTCTTCCCCTGAGAAAATATTTAATTAGACCATAACTTACTTGAAGATGTGTGAGAAGTGGGGGATGCATGCAAATAGAGCAGGACAGGAAGGCAGGCAGGTACAGGCAGAGTTTTTGTCAGGATCCACTGGCTCCAAAATAAATGCACAGAGACATAATAGTCGCTATAAATGCTCGGCCAATAGCTTAGGTGTAGGGAAAAGGGACCAGCTAAAGAAACCCACCCTGACGCTGGAACCCAGAACCAGTGAAAGAAACACAGCCTGGATCTGGGACCTGAGCTAGTGAAAGAAACACTTTATCCCTGAACCCATAACCAAAGAAACATGCCCTGAAACCAGTGCCAAAGAAACACTCTTTATCTCTAGAATCAGAGCCAATGAAAGAAATATGCCCTGGTCTTAGAATTAGAGACAAAAACCTAAGAGAGGCCAGTGAAAGAAACACAGTTTGGCTCTGAAATCAGGGCCATCTTTGCCCCTGCCCAACGAAACAAACCAATCCCTGAGCAGAAATAACTAACCAATCCCTGGACAGAAAATCTTCTCCTTGGAGAAACTCTGCCCCTAAGAAACCTTACATAAACCCGGAACTTCCAATTGGATGTTAGAAGCAGACAGATGAAGAAGCAATTATGGGATGTGGGCATGGTGACGCCCACCTTTGTCTCAGCACGCAGGAGGCTGAGGCAGGAAGATTGTAGGTGTGAGGCCGGGCTGAGGTCCATGGGGAGACACTGTCTCTAAAGTACGTGAAGGAATGGGGAGACAGTGCAGATAAGTTAGAGCGTGGCAAGTTCTCCCACAAGAGACATAAAAGTTCACACTTGAGGTTTCAGAGAATGTTCCTACGGAGGGAGAATGGGAAAGGGCAGACCAGAGGGGCGCCAAAGGAAACAAAATTGCAGGTGCTGGTGTGTATCTGCAAAAGGCAACAGCAGAGTCCCAGATGACCCCACGATACACCCGGAGAGCCGGAGCTTTGAGCCAGGGTTGACACGGTGCCAGCATTCTGGGTGCCCTTAACTCCTAGTCGGATGCTCCTAGCCGTGTCTAGTGAGATGGGAGTTGTCTCCAGCAGTTGGGCTGCAGGCGAGGCGCATGCTAGAATGCTTGCCTGACACCATTGCACTGCCCCGAGTTCAGTCCCCAGGACCACCAAAAATAAAAGAAAATGCTCTCAGCAAGTAAAGGCTGAGAACTGTATACACTTTTCTCCAGCTCTTTCCCCCAGTCTTTTTCTTGAGGGGGTGTGGTTATGGGAGGAGGCAGGGTCTCCCTGTGGCCCTGACTAGCCTGGAACTCAGAGAGATGTTGCACAACTCTGTCTCCACTTCTCTTTTAAAAGACAGTCTCTGACGTCCAGACTGACCTGGAACTTGCTAAAGGATAGCTTTGGACTCCTGCCTTCTACCTTCTGAGTACACCACCACGTCTGGCCTTGTGAAACCAGAGACTGAACCCAGGGCTTTGTGGAAGTCAGGCAAACACGCTGCCGTCTGAGCTACTCCCGCAGCCTCCATTTCTTACCCGGGCCTACTTCAGGACAAGGAAGAAATACAGTGAAGTACAGCGACAGAATGAATGTGAGAAAAGGCAGTCGGTGGTGATGGCTCACGCCTTTAATCCCAGCACCGGGAGGCAGAGCCAGGCAGAGCTCTGTGAGTTCGAGGCCAGCCTGGTCTACAGAGAGAGATCCAGGACAGGCTCCAAAGTTACAGAGAAACCCTGTCTCGACCCCCTCCCCCCCCCAAAAAAAAGAAAAGGCAAAGGCCGGCTGTGGGGGTGTGATGGGGTGGGGCAAACTGCAGCAATTCCCAGGCTACAGAACTCGAAGACAGACATGAGCCTCCAAAGCAGAAAATGTGATTCTCTCTGGGCAATGGCCAAAGGCCTCGAAAAGGAAGAGAGAAAAGAGTTCAAACAAACAAACAGAAACAACGCAGCCAGCAGCTGAGGGCGCTGGCGCACATCTGTAGTCTCGTGCTCCGGGGGCAGAAATGGGAGGATTAAGAGTTCAAGGTCAAAGGCTGGAGACAGGGCTCTGTGGGCTGGTCTTTCAGAAGACCCAGGTTCAATTCCCAGAACCCACACCACAACTCTCAGCTACCTGTAATGCTGCCAGGGTCCAATGCCCTCTTCTGGCCTCCGTGGGCACCAGGTGTGCACATACAAGCATTCAGGCAAACACTAACACATAGAAAATAAAAATACATAAATCTTTGAAAAAAAAAAAAGAGTTTAAGGCTAATGTGGGTCACATAGTGAGCCCTGCTTGTGTCAAAAAGAGGGAGACAGGGATGGAGAGGAGGAGAGGGACTGACTGACAGGGCTAGCCAGGGACCACGCCCAAAAGTTCTGCTCAGTTTGGTAGAGACACTAATAACCATACAACTGTTGTGGAATACTTTTTGTACACTGTGAAGACGTGTCACCCTGATTGATTTAATAAAAAGCTGGCTGATCAATAGCTAGGCAGGATTTTCAGGGCAGAGAGAACACTGGGAAGAGGAAAGGGAGTTACCAGCCAAACAAAAACAGGATGAAAGACATGCAGGAGGAGAGGTAGAAGCCACGGGTCATGTGACAACACCATGTGGATGAACCGAAATGGGTTAATTTAAGTTATAAGAGCTAGCTAGAAACAAGCCTAAGCTATAGGCCGAGCTTTCATTATTCATATAAGTCTCGGTGTCATTTTTTTTTTTTTTTTTTTTTTGGTGAGATAGCAACCCAAAGAAAAACTCCAACTACACACAACCATTTTGCACTGTGCAGAACAAAGCACAAGGCTGCATGAAGAGTCTTCTTGCCTGTCCTTTGTGCTGTCTCCATGGGGTATGGCTTGACACAGAGAAGGCCCCTGAGGTATTTTCTCTTCAACAATACCCAGGTAGGAAATCCATCACATGACTTAGTGGGACACAGAATCAAATCTCCAGACGGCTTTACCACTTTTGCTTGCCTTTACATAGCCTCGACAGGCCCCAGACTTGAACTCTTTGTGCCTTCAGCCTCCAGTGTTCCCGGGTGATAGGCCTGTGCCACCGCACCTGGCTCCCTCCCACCCTTATGACCCCAGCAACAATCTGAGTGGCCATCAGCTGATCAGGAGGCTCAGAGCGTCATTTCTTCCACATTTTTTTTCCTTTCTTTATGTCTATTTTGGCTTCAGGAAATTTGAGTACACAGTGACATGTCTTGGAGGCTAAGACAATGTAATGTCATTACAATCAGGAAGAGGGTTCCTCCCGCCACAAGTCACTTTCTACTGCCTTGTATTTAGTCCCCAGAGGGAGGAGCTGAGAAAGGCCAAGTTTGGCCCAGGACTCTGGGATCAGCCTATGACTCATAAAGAATGTTATATCTAGGGCCGGGCGTTGGTGGCACACACCTCTAATGTTGTACTCGGGAGGCAGAGGCAGGTGGAGCTCTGTGAGTTCGAGGCCAGCCTGGGCTACATAATAAGTTCCAGGCTAGTCAGTGCTACACAATGAGATCCTGTTTCAACTTTTAAAATCTGTAACACTATATAGCTATTAAAATTATAACTAAGATGTAACAGTACAACTATTAAGTTAAAGACACTTATTCCATACATTTAAGACAGGGTCTCACTGTGTAGCGAGGAAAAGAAGGAGCCAGGGCCCGTTACACACAGATGAATAAAGGGAGATGCTGCTGGGCTGGGTCTCATGGTATTGCTCTAGAGCCAAATACCTTTCCCTCCCTTCCTGTATGCATTGGTGTCTCCCTACCCCCAAACCCCATTCAGTCAAAAGTAACGTCAGCTCTGCCACAGGTCCTGTCCAGAGGCTTCCATGCTCCTGCTCTTGTTCTGAGCAGGCCCCTAGCTGGTCGTCCAGACTGTGAACACATGAGGGATGCCCTTGCTTCACTTTGGAGACACTCAGTGAGAGCCTTGGTGGGGACAGAACTGAGGCTCATGGAGGAGAGAATGAAATACCTCTGGGGAAAAGTTACCACAAGCTCCTGCTCTTTCTACCATGACACTAAGGTGGACTTGGTGGTTATTAGTAAGTCTAGATAATTACTCAAAGTAAGGGGCGAGCATTCTTCACTCTTTTTTTCAGAAGCAAAAGGGCACCGTGGCAGCTGGAAACCAAACGCGAGCACGGAAAGGCGAGCCCCAGTAAAGCTTAGGGTGAGATTTGAGGAAGTAAATTGCAGAAATGAAGCTGTGATGTGGGGAAGCTGAGAGACTTCTGGCGTACACCACGACCGCACTGAAGCTTCTGCAGGAATCCGGCACAGATTAAAAAAGAAAAAAAAAAAAAAAAGTCAACCCCCCTGCCGCACTGCCACTCAACTCAGCTCTCAAAACAAAATCTCGATACTTTACCTACTTTACCGTCCCAACTCACCCTGCGCAAACTGCTGCATTAGCAGGGAGTGAAGGATGAGGGTCCCTTCGGCTTATCAGTAAATTTGGAACTTTTATCATCAAAAGTTAAATAGAACTTGTGCTACCTCCCACCTCAACCCAGAGCCTACAGCAGAGAGAAGAGTCGTGGGACACTGAGAACCGAGTTCACCTCTCCCACTGTTCAGCCCTCTCAGCACTTCGGAGAGCGCTGTCTGTTTCACCATGGGC
This sequence comes from Peromyscus aztecus, assembly GCA_902168405.1. Classification (NCBI taxonomy): domain Eukaryota; kingdom Metazoa; phylum Chordata; class Mammalia; order Rodentia; family Cricetidae; genus Peromyscus; species Peromyscus aztecus. The sequence continues at coordinate 28,225 of CABHPQ010000334.1, forward strand.
TCCCGCGCCCCGTTACACCTGGCGCAGGTTGTATTCTCTGGGAACCTTCAAAGAAACACACACTCTGCGCTTGGTGTCATGTGCAGTTCGTGGGAGACACCAAGGATTCAGCTTTCTCCTAGAAGCGATGTCCAGGAGTGATGGCGAGTCCACTCCCTGGTTCACACACATTTCCTGAAGGCAGCACTGGGCAGAGCTAGAGAGATGACGTGCAGCCATCTTTACAGGGATTATAAACTGGGAGCTGCTCCCAGTTGACGGAAACGAGAGGGTCACAGGATTGCTCAAGCTGGGATGGAAAGATGCTGGGGCTCAGGCTTGTGGATTGGAGCCCCAGATGCAATGTAGCTACCCAGCTCAGTGCAGTGGCCCCTAACTGCATGGCAGACACAGCTCTGTGACACCTGGAAAGGTTCTGCTGTGTCTCCATGTCACACCGTGACAATATGTGTCCTCTGGGGGCAAAGGAAAGTGGCAGCACCTTATCCACTCATGTGACACTTCAATGTGTAGTCCAGGATAGCCTGGAACTCAAGGTGTAGCCTCGGCTGGCCTGGAACTCACAGAGATCAACTGCCTCTGCCTCTGGAATGCTAGGATTAAAGGTGTGCACCACCACTACCCAAAGGGACATTTATTAAACCATATTTAACTCCTCCTTTACCCGAGTCACGTGCAAAAATGTCCCGGCATGCAAGGGCCATCTCTAAGGCTGTTAGATCACACCGGGGCAGAGGGGCCTGCAACCCAACCATCCTGGACATCGTCATCGGGCGGCCCCCTCCCTATCTGCTGCTTCTGGAATTCAAGTTCTGGATAAGAGTTTATTAGAGTCAGGCATGGTGAGTTCAAGGCCAGCTTGGTCTACATAGCAAGTGCCTGGACAGCCAGGGCTACTCAGAGAGACCTTGTCTCAAAACAAGCAAAGGAAGAAACAAAAGAGCATATGAGAATAGACGGGACCCTCAGTCAAGGGCGGGTTTTTCCTGCCACAGGACATCTGGAGATATTTTTGGTCAGTAACAACTGAGAGAAGGTAGATGTGCTGCTAGTATCCAGTGAGTGCGGGCCAGGGATGCTGGTTAGAGGGTCTATAGTGCAGACAGCCCTCTGCAACAGAGGGATGACTAGTTCAAGACGCAGGTATGCCGAGCACACTGCTGGTGGGAACTCCGCATTCTTAGCTAACCTCAGGTTGAATCCTTGAACACTATGATAAGTTTATAAGAGAAGGGACGCAGCTCTCTGTAATCCCTACATGACAACTCTAAAAATCCAAATAGGGAGCTGGGGATTTAGCTCAGTGGATAAAGCACTCGCTGCACAGCAGGAGGACCCGAGTTCAGATCCGTGCCACATAAGACAGTGCAGCAGCATGCTCCTGTTACCCTGGGGCTGGCATATGGGGGCCACACAGAGACAGGTGAATCCTGGGGCTTGACAGCAGCCGGTCCAGCCAAAATGGTGAGTCCAAGTTCAGTGAGAAAGTCTGTCTTTAAAAACAGTGGAGGAGGCTAGGATGACTCAGTGGCTAAGAGCACTTGTCTCTGCAGAGGACCCAGGGTTGATGCCTTAGTACCACAGGGCGGCTCACAACCATCCACAACTCTATTTCCAAGGGATCCCATTCCACCAGTCACACACGTGATCTGATCTCGCCAGTCACACACTTATCTGATCCCGCCAGTCACACACGTGATCTGACATCCCACCAGTCACACACTGATCTGATCCCGCCAGTCACACACGTGATCTGACATCCCACCAGTCACACACGTGATCTGATCCCACCAGTCACACACATGATCTGACGCATAGACACACATGTAAGCAAAACACTCAATGCACAAAATAAATGAACACTTTTTAAAAAATGATCTTGGAGAACAATAGAGGATGACCTCCAGTGTTGATGTGGCCTCTGCACATGGGTGCATACACACATGTATACACACCCCACCGGACACCTCCATCCCCAAGAAAATCCAGGGGCAGAGAGATGGCTCAGGGGTTAAAAGCCAGTATTGCTCTTGCAGAAGACCTGAGTTCAATTCCCAGCACCCACATCAGGTGGCTCACAACTGCCCATAACTCCAGTTCTGGGGGATCCGTCACAGGCAGGTAGGCAGGCAGGCATGCACACATGCACACATGCACACACACACACACACACACACAAACAAACACACACACACACACACAGGAGATTAAAAATTAATCTTTAAAAAACAACAACAAAAATCCAAACAAGGCTGAGGCTGAAGGTCAGTGACAGAGCACTTGCTTAGCACGCAAGGCCCCAGGTCCCATCCCAGTGCCTCTCTCTCCCTCTCTCTCTCTCTCAAACAAAGACCAGTTACAAGTCACTTATGGGAATTAAAAAAAAAAAAATAGCACAATATCATGAAGCAAGTGCCAAGCAGAATTAAGGTAAAAAAAAAAAGAACTCAGCTTTTAGTCATCACAGTGACCAGAGAGGTCCAACAAGATCATGATGAGCCACAAACACAAGCCACATTCTCCCTTTTTTAAACGCCCGGCCAACTATGTATGTGAATTAGAAAGAAGCGGGTGAAATTAAGCTCAGCAGCTGGTTTCTTTAACCCACTGTGCCTCAGACACAGTCATTTAAACACAGCACCAATGTGGAGATTGTTAATGAGATTTTACATTCTTTTTTAAATACAAAGTCTTCAAAACCTAGAGTGTATTTTACATCTCCATTTAGACCGGCCCAGTGGGAAGTCCTCACTAGCCTAGCGCTGGCGGCTGGCGACTGTGTTAAAGAGCAAGCCTAAGTAAGACAAGTCAGCAACCAAGGCCAGTGTTGCCTAACAGTGCCAGTCACTTAGGAGGTCAAGGTAGGGTCGCCTGAACTCAAGGGTTCAAGTCCAACCCAAGCAACATAGCGAGCCCCTATCTGGAAAAGAACAAATTTTGATTCAGCATGTCTAGAACAGGAGCCATGAATCTACCTTTTAAGACAATTGCCCAAGTGACTCTCACACTTATGGATCACATGCTGAGAAACACTGACTGTTCTAGACGGCAGACCCTTTTTTGTTTTGTTTTTGTTTTTGTTTTTTTTTCGAGACAGGGTTTCTCTGTGTAGCTTTGGAGCCTGTCCTGGATCTCACTCCGTAGACCAGGCTGGCCTCGAACTCACAGAGATTCACCTGCCTCTGCCTCCCGAGTGCTGGGATTAAAGGCATGTGCCACCACCGCCTGGCGACAGCAGACTCTTGAAAGAGGTCAGCAACACCCTGGCTTTCACAGTCTACCTTGAAGCCATGGGCTGTAAGAAACAGGAGAAGATGCGCTGTAGATTTGGTCCAGCAGCTAAGAAAGAACACTTGAGAAGTGCTTGAGTTGGGTTCCCAGCAGCTCAAAATTGACTGGAACCAAGCCTCTGGCCTCCATGGACATTGCATTCAAATGCAAAGACACACATACACACACACACACACACACACACACAACTAAAACTACTAAAAATAAAATCTGAAAAGAAAGAAAGGAGAGGCGCCATAGTTAAAGGGAGAAATCGGGGAAGCTGGCTTTTGCTTTTCAAAGAAGGAATGAGAATTTTTCCCCTAGAATATAGTTGGAGAAATCCCTGAGAGAATTAAATTGTCCTTTACCACTTACGGTTGAGCTATTTTTGCATTCTCATTTGAAAACATAAATCAGTACACCTATGAGCAATGTTTTCAGTTGGCAAGGAGGTTCAATTCCTCTCTCACTCACAAAGAGTACGGTCACAGCACAGCATTCAGACAGGAAACCACAATCTCCAGACGGAAAGACTGCCAGGATTCTGTTTTCATGTGGCAGGCTTTCCTCCCAGAAGAGAATGTGGGGCAGCTGCCCTCACAGGGTAGCTTTCCGTCTTCAGTTCTCTGACTCAATGATAAATCAACTCACAAACTCAAAGGGCTAAGTTCAGTGGTAGGATGCTCGGCTAGCACATACAAGGAAGGCCCTGGGTTCGATCCTCAGTACTGGAGGGGGAGGGGGAGGGTGTGCCTGTCCGTGTATGTATGCACTCATAATGAGAGAATTCACTTCCATAAATACAACACTGTCCTGCGCAAGGGCGAGGGTGGAGAACTATGCCCTGGGTCGTCTCACCTGTATCCATCCTCCAGACCGCTTTGTTCACAAGGAAATGACGTTTGAGAGAAGATCCACGTACATCGGATCCGTGGGTATGCTGTAAACCTGACTGAAAAGCAGAACTTTTCATATGGGTCAATTTCATACTCCTCTCGTGAGCTGGTAGCATTTATGAATCCTTTCTCTGTAAAAAGAAGATTTACAAATTAGATATTCATATTTACATTAGGATGGTAAAATAATCTTTAAAAAACAAACACAAACACAAAAAAACAAAACGAAACAGGGTTTTACTGTGTAGCCCCAGCCAACTTGGAACCTAATATGTAGACCAGGCTGATTTCATAGAGATCTGCAGTAAAATGATTTTTTTTTAATTTTGTCAGTTTAATGCAAGAAAGCACAGATGCTGACGAGCTGTGACTTGGCCTAGTCCAAGAAGAAACAGGCATTTCAGCCCCAGATGGGCTGAACTCATCTTTTTTTTTTTTTTTTTTTTTTGGTTTTTTGAGACAGGGTTTCTCTGTGTAGCTTTACGCCTTTCCTGGAGCTCACTTGGTAGCCCAGGCTGGCCTCGAACTCACAGAGATCCACCTGCCTCTGCCTCCCGAGTGCTGGGATTAAAGGCGTGCGCCACCAACGCCCGGCTGAACTCATCTTTGATAGTCAGGATTTTACTAGGGGTGGGATGTTGGAGCTGGAAAGATGGCTCAGAAGCTAAGAGGACATACTCCTCTTGCCGAGGACCCAGGGACCAGCCCCATGTTAATAATCTCCAGGTACAAATCAACATGCAGCATGGCCCAGGCTTCCCTGTGGGCCTCCATATTGCTCTGCCAAGAGCCCAGCTGCCTCCTTGGCTGGCTTACATCGCTGAAGCCTGCACCCTAATGTGACGTCACCTATGTGTGGTTGTTACTCTGCAGTCCTCGAGGGCACCTCTAATTCTCACTCACCCAGCATGAGACGGTTCTCACTGCCACCCTAAGCACATTCCCAGAACAAGGATTCATTAGGCAGGTATTTAATGCCAGGTTCTGGACTCCCAGGATAGGGACCGCCCTGTCCACAGGATGTGACAGTCTATGGAGGACAAGGTCAGGCAAATATTGATCCCATTGCAATGCAGTCTGAGCGAAGACAGTGGCGTCCAAGTGTTCGTGGCTGAACTGGAGAGGAAGGCTGGAGGAAGCTTATCTTGACCACCCTATCCTAATTCAGCATCTTTTACGACTTTTGCCTGGAGGGATGGCTCAGCAGTTAGAGCACCATCTGCGCTTCCAGAGAACTTCAGTTCAATTCCCAGGACCCACACGGTGGCTCACAGCCGCCTGTGACCCCGACAACTCTCTTCTAGCCTCTGCACACACGTGCTGGAGCACAGACATAGGTACGGTACACACATGCACAGAAAATAAAAATAAGTTAATTTTTTTCTTTAAGTTACACTTATATATTGTGTTTCAGGTGGTACATGTGGCAAAGACCACATGCAGAGGTCAGAGGACAACCTGTAGGGGTCAGTTCCCTCCTTCTACCAGGGGTTCCAGGGATGGAACTCAGGCCACAGGCTCGGCAGCCAACGTCTCTGCTGACTGAGTCATCTGACCAGGCTCCCTTTGCAATTTCTTAGTGGACCGTTATACTGAAATCAGAATCTAGGTTGCACAGCCCATATCCCACACAAAAAGCACCCAAAAATCCAAGCAGAGCTGAGCACGGTGGCTCATGCCTAGAATCCCAGCACTCGGGAGGCATGCAGTGCGAGGCCAGCCGATCCGCACAGCGAGTGCCAGGGGAGCCAAGGCTGCAGAGAGAGAGTCTGTCTCGAAAAACAGAAACAGACAGACAGACAAGACTTCCTGAGCCTCCTGGGTTACCTAGGATGGTCACCAGCGCTGACTGGCTGGGATGCTTTGAGGAAGAGCAGGTATAATGTCCCGTGTCGTTTCTTCCCACGGAGGACACGAAAGCCAGTACAATCCGGATCATGGTTCTGTTTGCAGAGTAGGTGCTCATTTCAAAGTAGCTGCCCTGGGTGTTAACGAAACAAGAGTCTGCATTTCGGGTTTCCAGCCTGGGCTGGACACTTGCTGCAAAGACCAATGGCGCCATTACCTCCGCCAGGGCTTTGTTTTCTAGCTCCCAGCTGAGCCCAAATCCATAGTTCACGTGGATGGCCTTGCACCTTATCCACAAGGGTTCCCCCACTTTCAGGAATAACTGGGGCAGTGTGGTCTGAGGAGTTTGATTTAGATCTAGAAGATAAAAATATGCCAAATCAGAAAAAAAAAGTCGTTATTTTTGAAACGTTTGTCTCAGCACAAAGATCTCACGAACACTGTGAAAAACAAAGGTGTCAACGTCCCCCATGTTACTACTAATCAAATCAAAGTCATCCTGAGCTGAGAATGGCACAATGGAGGAGGCCAGCCTGGAGAAGGTCTGGACTCTGTCCCCAGAACCATGGAACAGAACCAAGACAGAAATGATAAAACAAGACAATCCTCTAGAGCCGGAATACCCTCTGTTGAAGAAATCTCCCACCCACAGAAGCTGAACTCTTACATTTTAAATGGTCTGAGTGGGCCATCGGGATGGCTCGCTGGGTAAAGGTGCCTGCTGCCCTGCTGGATGGCCTGAATTTGATCCTGGGGCCCCATAGGACGGAGTGAGGGAACAGACTCTCACAAGCTGTCCTCTGAGCTCCACGTGCTTACTCTAGGGCATGTGTGTACACACACACAATAAATAAATGTAGTAAAGTGGTGTGAAGGGTCTGGGGTGGAACGGGGTGGCAGAGCACATGCTCAGAGTCTCTGGGTCCGAGTCCAGCACCTAAATAAAGCCAAATCAAACCAAGTGCTATGAAAGAAAGAAAAAGGAATGTCTGAAGTTGAGTGATTACCTAAGCAGATGCTATCTGTCCCAAACAGCATGGTGACTAACAACAAGTAGGTGACAGTCCCAGTTACCTATGGTGAACAGCCTGGTGCACTCTCGGCCCAGTTCATTTCTCGCACAGCACCTGATGTCTGCTCCGAATAGCTCGTTAAGTACCTTTTCCTCCTTTCTGACAACAGCTGGACTTTCTTCTTTACAGCTGCAATTAGAAGATAAGTTTCCTTCATGAAATGTTTCAAAGTGACAGAGAGCAGGCTGCGTAAGGCCCTGGGTTCAAAGCCACCCAGCGTGTTTAGGGGGACGAAGTTACAAAGTGTATCTGAAGGGATCGAAGAGAGGAGTGGATGGAAAAAGTCAACAAACGCAACTGTGTTCAGCTTGGGACCCCAGGGACCAGCTAGCTGCTCTGTATCTAATTAAAATAATATCACATGGCCACTTCAGACTTTTTTTTTTCCCTAGACAGGGTCTCTCCAGGTGGTTCAGTTTGGCCTTGACCTCACTGCGTGGCTCAGGCTGGCTTCAGACTCTTGCCTTAGCTCCCTGAGTACTGGGATCACAGGTGTACATCATTACACACAAATGCTGGGTGATCTTCCCCGCCCCCTCTGGTTATCATTTAAAGACAGGGAAAAAAGAAAAAAGGAAGCACTGAGAAAGAAAACAGGAGACAAGATGCACAGCTGGGCTTTGATGCAGCTGGATAAGACTGCTGCTTATCTTTCTTCCAAGGACAGATGAGGATGATGAGAGAGAGAGAGGGGGGGAGGGCTAACTCTGCCGACCAGAGTGAGTTCCCAACACAAACTGGAAAACCAAAAAGTGTGACTTCTAGGGAAGACTGCACACGGCTTTCCCAGGGCATGTGGTAGCTTTGGGGGGCTGCGTCCTCCCTCACGCCTGTTTTTCTCCTCTAAATCAAGCATGTTTTTCTTTCAAATTTGAAGTCGCCAATTTCCTATCACCCCAAGACAAATACTGTCACACAGATGGGACAGTATTCCAACCTTCTTATTCTATGCACACATTACATACATATATACATGTCATACACATACGTGTATGCCAAACATACACACACAGTTCAGGTCAATCTTTTTTTTTTTCCCCCAGAAAATTCAAGATCACATTAATAGTATCTGAGAAACTGATTTTCCTTTTCCTCTCTTCTGCTGCGTCCTGTTTAGTTTTCAGTAAATACACAGTATCGCTGACTTGGCTGGTTCAGACCACAGGCCTTCTGACCCAGTGGGGACTCAGCTCACAGGAGAAGCAGACAATGACGTGCACTCTGTGCCTAGTACCTGCCAGGCTGGCTCCGCGGCCTCGCATCTCAACTCACTCTGCCATCTGGGTAATCCCATTCTTCTTTTAAAGATCTGTCTAATCCGGGGCTATGGAGATGGCTCAGTGGCTAAGAGCACCGGCTACTCTTCCAGAGGACCTGAGTTCAATTCCCAGCACCCACGTGGTGACTCACAACCATCTGTAGCGGGATCTGATTCCCTCTTCTGGCTATGCACACATAGCTACAGACAGAGCATTTACACATTTAAAAAACAAAACAAAACCCTTCTGTTTTGCTTTTCTTCCATCCTCACTCTTCTGACAAGGCACAGAGAGCTTAAGTAACTTGTCTGAGGCCACACAGCTTGGTAAACCAACCAGGGTTCAAAGCTGGGTTCTCAGGCTCTGGATTCCATCTCCTTAACAATTAATTCTATAAATGGCCTCTCCAGAGTAAACAGAATGATCACAAAGTAAACGTTTACTCACAAGAAACTTCTTACATATAAGGCTGCTATAGCTCCCCACACGGGGGATCTGCGATCCAACAATAGCAGTTAGTCTTCCTTTTGCAGGGAATGGCTAGGCTACCCCAAGGGTTTCTCAAAGGCCCACTTACCAAAAGTCACCCACTTCCTCCCCATGAAATCCACTCCAGTCATTCTGTTGAAACATGGGGGGGAAAATCGAATTTCACGTACAGTATGATGTCAACCACGGTAGAAAACAACCAACGTTCTGACAGGAACAGTGGTCAAGGCCATGGTGAGCTGTGCCTTACCTCTCCCCGTGGGAACTGCAGAGCACCCACTCCACAGTGGGCTCTGGAACACTCTCCGATTCGCAGACCAGCGCATCCTGGTTTTCCATCTTCCTAAAATAAGGTCTTCTCAGCACGTACAGCTGCGTATCTGAGGCATGACAACATACTACCACTCAGTACTTAAAATTGTCTCTGCAACCCCTCAAAAAAGATTCCACACTACTTCCAAACAGCTAATCCTACCACAGCAGAGTCTGGCTCCCCACCACCCTCAGGGGATATCAGCTTTGTTTGTTTGTTTGTTGTTTGTTTTGAGACAGCGTCTCACTGTGTAGCCTTTCTGTCCTGGAACTTTCTATGTACACCAGGCTGGTCTCGAACTCACAGAGATCCGCCTGCCTCTGCCTCCCGAGTGCTGGGATTAAAGGCGTGCGCCACCATGCTGGGAGTAATGTCAGTTTTACATGTGGTCTCTTGTCAGTTTCTTTGGGTTCACAAATCTATAGATGGAGTCAGTGAGGTGAAGTCACATGACCGAGTGTAAAAGGGAAAAAAAATGAGCAAAAACACAGAGCTTAGCTCTTATGCAAAATTTAAAATCTACTTTCTTTTTTTTTTCCCCCTTGGTATTTTTTGAGACAGGGTTTCTCTGTGTAGCTTTGGAGCCTGTCCTAGAACTCGCTCTGTAGCCCAGACTGGCCTTGAACTCACAGAGATCCGCCTGTCCCTGCCTCCCGAGTGCTGGGATTAAAGGCGTGCGCCACCACCGCCCAGCTAGAACAGAATTTAGTTTTGCTTAGCATCCCATTCAGGCTAGACCTTTACATACACACACACATTCACACACGCGTCCATACACACATATACACACATGCACATACATAAAACACACATACAAAAATGACTACCTGGGGAGGGGATATTTTGCTTTACCTTTGATCCTTATTTATTTATGGATGCCTATTTACATATTATTACTGTTAATCTGTAGTTGATTGTAAACTGCCAAGTATCTTTTCCCAGTCTGTGGTTGTTCTCATTTTTTTTTTTTTTAATTCTGGTGATTTCTAAACTTGATTCCAATTCTACACTTTATTAGGGATACCCAGGCCCCTCCTCCAAGGACCTCTACCTACCAGGATCCACCCACAGAACACTCTAACTGCCCTAACTGCTGGACCCTGACCCCACCCTACAGAGTAAAAAGACCAATCTCTGGACATGAAATCCCACCAGTCTCCACCCTGCAAAGTTCCACCCCTTTCTCAAGAAGCGCTATATAAGCCCTGTATCCTGCTCAGTTTGCTGCTGTTTCTCGCCAGGGCAAAGGCAGCCGCCCTCCTGGTTATTTCCCTCCCTTCCCAATAAATCTCGTGTGTGAGGTTTGTTGTGCGGCATGACCTTGTGGTATTCCTTGGCTCCTGGCTGCCAGGATACCTTTCCAGCCAAGCTGCAATGCTTACACCTAGTGTGTCCTCCGGTGCTCGTAGCTAGGACCGCAAGACCCCAAGTGTCACACAGGCCCAGAGTGGAACGATGAGAGGGCGCAGGCCTGGCTCTCATGGGCCCCTGGATGTGTCAGTCACAAATATGTCAAGCGTCTGCATTCACATCGACGTGCAGGTCGACCTCTGTGAGATGGGGCATGCAGAACTCCACCACAAACGGTCTCTGTGGTCACTCCCCGACAGGCCCCTCTGTGGCTGCGCATCACCGCAGCTTTGTGCACCTGAGTCCCTCACAGGGAAGAAAGCATCCTGGCAAGTCCTAGCAATGTGCAGCAGGCAACTCAGTTGCAGTGATGTCAACTCTGAGCCCGTGGCACTGCCTCAGTCCCCAAAGACTCAAGGCTCCGCGCGCGCGTGCGCGCGCGCGCGCGGCCACCTCCACAGTCACAGGAAGGAAAACGGGGGTGCGCAGCATGTCTGCAGACATGAGGCCTGTGAGTAACGGACCACGTGAGCGGAAGCCAGAGGGCCCATACTGGGGGCGTCTCTGCTGACGCACGGCTACCAACTGTGTAGCAGCGATCCAACCGCTCTGACAGTTTGCATTTGCATAAATCGGTACCGTCCACCACAGTGGCCACTGGCTACATGTGGTTATTTAATTTCGGAGTTTAATTAATTCACATGAAATAATAAAGTATTTGGTTCTTTGGTTACACTAGCCAAAGTTCAAGTGTTCAGCAGTGACATGTGTCGGGTCTGTGCTGTCTGGCATAGGAGCTGGGGGACAGTATCATCATGTCAGGAAGTTCTGCTAGGTCACACTGAGGCTTTACAGTCCACGGGGCATGTGTTTTTGTTTGTTTGTTTGTTTTTTGTTGCTGTTGTTGTTTTAGATAAATTAATCTTATTTCATTTTCATGTGTAAGGGTGTTTGGACTGCACATGTGTCTACATCATGTACATGCACTACCCAAAGGTCAGAAGGGCACTGGAGTTACGTGTGGTTGTGAGCTGCCATGAGGGTGTTGGAATCCAGTCCAGGTCCTCTGCAAGAGCAGCCAGTGTTTTTAACTGCTGAGCCACCTCTCCAGTCCAGACGTATGTATTTTTATGCCCCTTTTATTACAGAGAAGGGAGTTGGGTCTCAGAGAGACTCAGTAACCCTCGAAAGCTGGTAGTCAGAATTAGAACTCAGGACATTTAGTCAGCATGGTACCAAGTGCCTGCAATCAAATACTTGGGAGACTGAGGCAGGAGGACAGTTGTTAATTTAAGGCAACCCTAGGCTATATAATGAGTCTGAGGTTAGTCTGGGAAAATTTTGAAGAGACAGAATTTTTCATTCCCAAGTGAAAATAGTTTCCAGTTCTTCCAGCCCTGTGTTGAAAAGACCCTGCATATTGGCATTCAGTGAGCCCAGGGGTGAGGGAAAGTACAGGAGTCCTGAGGCATTCCTGTGGGGTACTGGGGTACCCAGTCCCGAGGCACTCCATTGGGGTACTGGGATACCGAGTCCTGAGGCACTCCCATGAGGTATTGGAGTACCCAGTCCCGAGGCACTCCAGTGGGATACTGGGGTACCCAGTCCCAAGGCACTCCCATGGGGTACTGGAGTACCTAGTAGTGAGCTGGACTTACTTCGTATACTCACTGTGAACAGTACTGTGTAGTTGGAGGCTTCACTCTGTATATACAGCAGGTATTCTCCAGCCTGGCTCTCTGTCACGTTCAAAATGACCATGGAAACGACCCCTCTGCAGAATCAGAAAGAGGACTGGTTACTCTGGGAAACACTCAGAACCAAGAGCATCAAGTTCACCCTGAGTCCGGGGAGCCTTCCTCGAGGCTGTGACCCTGAGGGCTGCTCTGCAGAGAACACGACTCTGGCCCTGCACCAGCCTCAGCCTGAGCACTATTAGCCTGGCTGTGACTTTTACCAGCCCTCAAAAGGGAGTTTTGGCTCAGAAGGGTGAGAGGCCACAGCACTGGGAAACCCCACAATCTTACGTCTCTTACAAGCTTATGGAGTACTGCTAGTTATTAAAATATTTTGTACAACTATATCTCATATCCAATAACAAAATACTTATTTTGTCAGAGCAAATCAAGGTTTCAAATTACATATGTAATTTATATGTACATAAACTTTTAAAATTAAATTATTTTGGACAGGCAGTGGTGGCACACGCCTTTGATCCTAGCACTCGGGAGGCAGAAATAGGCGGATCTCTGTGTGTTCAAGGCTAGCTTGGTTCACAGAGTGAGTTCCAGGACAGCCAGGGCTATGCAGAGAAACCCTGTCTCAAAAAACCAAAATAAATTTAAAAATTAAAAAAATTTAAAAATTTAAAAAATTAAAATTATTTTAAGTATTTTATCTATTCTTATTGTATACATCTGAGTGTTTTGCCTACATGTATGTATGTATACCACTTGCATGCAGTGTCCATGAAGGCCAGAAGAGGGCGTCAGATCTCCTGGGACTGGAGTCACAGGACTGGTTGTGAGTGGTTGGTTGTATGGGTGCTGGGGACCCAACCTGGATTCTCTGCAAAAGCAGCCAGTGCTCTTAACCACTGAGCCATGTCTCAATGCCCATGATTTTATTTTTAGAGTAGTTTTGGATGTGCCCTTTCCACCACCCATCCTCAACATTATCAATTTTTTGTTTGTTTGTTTGAGACAGGGTTTCTCTGTGAAATCCTGGCTGCCCTGGAACTCACTCTGTAGACCAGGCTGGCCTTGAACTCACAGAGCTCCACCTGCAGATTAAAGGTGTGCAACACCACCTCCGGTGACATTACCGATATCTTGTGCAGGTCTAGTGCGGTGTAACTGAAGAACCGAGACGGACGCATCGCCGTCGGCTGACACCCACACATGCAGTCAGCCTCCCTTTGGGGCCCTACCTCCTATGACTGGCAGATACATGATGCCATGAGGCCATACCCTAATTCTAAATTTATTTCATTATTTCACCAGAGATAAGTTACAACACATATGGATGGAAGCTGGAAGGGGGTTCTGAGCCAGGCCCAGTAGTCCATGCCTATAATCTCAGCATTCTGTAGACAGAAACAGGAGAATCTTAAGTTTTGGGGAAAGGAAAAAAAAAAGGTAGGAGAGTCCAAATGAACTACATTTTATGCAGAAAATTTGGCTCTGAAATCCTTGTGGTCCACCCTTACCTGTTCTGTAAATCAAAGTGTGGCTGGCAGCCCAGGGAGCTGTGCTTAAAGACCCAGAGGCAAGAAATGTCCCCTGGGGTGGTGACCAGTACTTGCAGTGTGATGGACGCAGACTCGGCCACCTCCACAGTGACAGCTTCGTACACCACTCCTGCACCTCGATTCCTCAGTGTACACCCAAGGTCTTCCGGGGATTCTGGCACCTGTGATGTAGATTGAACAATGAGAATTGACAGTTTTTCTTAATATCAAGCCTGTCTGCATAACGGCATTCTGCATCTGTGGTGGTTTGAATGAAAGTGGCCCCCACAGACCCGTAGGAAGTGGGCGTGGCCTTGTTGGAGGAAGTGTGTCACTGAGGGTGGGCTTTACGGTTTTAGATGCTCAAGCCAGACCCAGTGGTGTTCTCTCTGCTGCCTGCCAATCCAGTCTAGAACTCTCAAGTTCCTTCTCCAGCACCACATCTGCCTGTCTGCTCCCATGCTCCCCTCCATGATGACAATGGACTCAACCTCTGAAACTGTAAGCCAGCATCAATTAAATGTGTTCCTTTTTAGGAGTTGTCATGGTTAGTTGGGCGGTGGTGGTGCACACCTTTAATCCCAGCACTAGGGAGGCAGAAGCAGGTGGATCTCTGAGTTCAAGGCCAGCCTAGTCTACAGAGTGAGTTCCAGGATACCTAAAGCTACACAGAGAAAACCCTGTCTCAAAAAAAAAAAAAAAAAAAAAAAGAGTTGCCGAGGTCATGGTGTCTCTTCACAGCCATAAAACTCTACCTAAGACAACATACAATACCCAACTATGCTGGTACCTACTAAGAAGGTATCACTGGGCTGGAGAGATAGCTCAGTGGTTAAGAGCACTGGCTGCTCTTCCAGAGGAGCTGGGTTCATTTCCAGCACCACATGTGACTCACAACTGTATATAACTTCAGTTTCCAGGGATCTGACACCCTCTTCTGGCCTTTGAGGAAACTGCACACATATGGACACATAAATACATGCAGGTAAAACACTTGTATATGTAAAATAAAATAAATATTTTTAAAAATTGGGGGACACAAAACCAAAAACACAGTAGAGAAAAGGGGAGAAAACTGAATAGGTAATTCACATAAGCAAAAGATATATGGAGGTGGTCCCTTCCTGTTTCAGACCACATGGAGTCAGCTTGCATGTTCCTGAGACCCCAAAATGAAGAGCTTCTTTGAACCCCGGAGATGGCCACCCCAGGGGAACACTTGATTTCATTGCAACCCTGTGGGTGCTGTTTAGATGGCCACGAGGAAAAGAGAAGGAAAGTCAAAGGCTTGAATGTGCAGTGACCGATCTGAAGGCTGAGCCTCAGCCATGTCATGATGAGACGACCTGAACACACAAATGGGTCCTGAGCATTGTAGCTCAGTGGTAGAGTTCTTTTTAAAAAATCATTTATTTGTATCTTGTGTGCATTAGTGTTTTGCCTGCATATATGTCTGTGTGGGGGTGTTGGATCCTGGAGTTACAGACAGTTGTGAGTTGCCATGTGGGTGCTGGGAATTGAGCCCAGGTCCTCTGGAAGAGCAGGTGGTGCTCTCAACTGCTGGGCCATCTTTCAAACTCCCGAGCGGTAGTTCTTAACATGAGCAAGGCCCTGGGTTCCAAACCATGCACCAGAAAAAAAGAGGCATGAACAGAAAAACCAAAGGGTCGGAGTGTAGTTCAGCCACACAGCAAACGCCCCCCATGCACAGGACCTTGAAGAAATGCAAAACAACACAGGACGGATGAGCAGGCCCAGGACAGGGAAGGGCAGTCCAAGTGAAAGTGATCAAGCAGAGCAGAAGCAAAAGAGAAGGCTGGGAAACGGGAAGTCCCCCGGTGTGGGAGAGTCGGAGCCCAGGGAGAAGTGTAAGAGTTCAAACAGCGGGGAGGAAGAGGGTGTGGAGGAGCCTGCTCCCCGAGCCTCCTCGGCTGGAAAAACAGCTAAACAGAGACCCATCAGTCCGAGGGGCATATGTCTACAGAAGGCCAGGGCCGTACCCCGAACTCAGCTCCTTTTGGGGACCAAAGGAATCCTGCTGCCCCACTACACTCTTGCTAAGGGCCGTGTCCCTGAGGTGAACTCTGTGAGTGGGGCCCTGGGACATGAGGAGGCATGGTGAGTGGCAGTTTACCACCAAGACTGGGGACCTCGAGCAAGCCTTTCATGGCTGACCAGTGGTTTCCTATAAGGCAGCCCTCGTGTTACCCAGTTCTGCCCTGGCTGGCCTAGAACTCTCTGTAGACAGGGCTGACTGCAAACGCTAAGATCTGTCTGTCTCTGCCTTTGCGGGGATTAAGGTCAGGCGCCATCACACCCAGCTTCCATTTGTTTTGAGACAAAAATCTCTCTATGTAACCAAGACTGCATGCATTACCACACCCAGATCATACGATTGTGTTTCTTTTTTTTTTGTAAAGTTGGGGAACAACTATGGCCTTGTCCATGCTACCTGGTGGGTATTTTGTCACGGGGCCTCCCCTCATGTGACGTTTCAGGATACTACCCAACAGCCTAACATGTCTGCGGAAGAACCAGTAACTAGGTTGTAAAAACTAAAACACATTAAAATGATCCAATTTTAACCTAAAGAAGGAGGAGGAGGAGGAGGAGGAGGAGGAGGAGGAGGAGGAGGCGGCCTAGAAAGACAGCTCAGCTGTTAAGAGCACGGGCTGCTCTTGCAGACGACCCAGGTTTGGTTCCCAGCACCCACATGGTGGCTCACACCCATCCGTCACTCCAGTCCCAGGGGATCCGATGCCCTCTTTTGAACTCTATGGGCATCATGAAAGCATACGGGGCACAGACATGCATACAGGCAAAACGGTCACATACACAAACCAAAAGAAATTAATGGTCTATTTTTTTCAAAAAGATACAGAGTGTCTCTCAAATGTACAAGAAGATGTTGAAACCCGCATAAATGAAAACACTTCTCATCTATCAGACTGGCAGACCCTGAGAAGTCTGCCAACACATTTTGATAGTGAGGCTTTGAGGAAGTGGACGCTCGCTCACACACTGCTGCAGGGGTTTACAGCAAACAGCCTTCTGGAGGGGAATTCAGCAACACCTGAGACACGTAAGCACACACTCGCTGTGTGAGCCAGCAATCCCCATGCGACATCAACGGCAGTACTGTTTGTAATGTCAAAACACTGGAAACGATTGAAATGCTCAAACAGAGGGAAATGACTATGGTATAGCCACACAGTGAATTTCACAAGGCCGTTTTTAAAAAAAGAATAAGGACACGCTCTGGGAACTGATTTGCCCTGATTTCCTGCATCACTCGGAGGGAACAGCCTTACTACAACACTCTCCTCAGCAAGTGTGTGATCAGGAGCAAGAGAGAGGTGGGAGTGAGACACACATGCATCTGCTTGTTTTGTACAAGGAATTCAGGCCCAATACCTAAGAACTAGAGGAGTCAGCTAACTGCGGGTTAGAGAAAGGCAGGACTCAGGGGCAGATATGGAGGAGATACTTCTCTGAGTACACATTCCTAAAATAAAAGACATGAATGCATGTGTAAGCGTATGTGAGCTTATGTGCACCACATGTGTGCAGGAGCCTCCAGAAGCTAAAAGGCATCCCCAGGAGGGCGTCAGATCCCCTGGAACTGAAGTTACACATTGTCGTGAGCCTCCATGTGGGTGCGGGGAATGGAACCCGGGTCCTCTGCAAAAGCAGTAAGTGCTCTGAACTGCTAACACATCGGTCCCCCTCCAGTGTCTTATTTTTTTCAGTGCTGGGGCTGGAACCCTGGGTTTCACATATGCTGGGCACTTGTTCTACTACTGAGCTAAACTCATAGCCCTAAATTTATTCTTTTTAAAATATATAACTCTGACTTCCAGGATCCAAAATAAATTTTAAGAGTAAATAAAGAGCCAGCAGCCAGGCATAGCAACCTCTAATCTAAGACTTGGGAGGCCTGCGAGAGTGTGAGGCCAACCTGAACTATGTAGTTCCAGGCCAACTTAGGCTAATGCGACCCGGTGTCAAAACGTGCAAGGAGAGAGGAGCTACACAACCAGGATATTGTGGAAAGGCATCAAAATGGAATCCAAGCCAAAGTAACCCAACTGTGTTGGAAATGAATCTCCAAAGCAAATGGTAATGGTAGGGCAGAAAAGAGCCGACATACATCGTAGATCGGCATCCAACGTGGAGGCTTGAATATCCAAACACAGGGCCTGAGAAAGCTAAGGAAAGTTCTGGACAAGGAGCTGGACATGGCCTCCTGGTGCCACAGTCTCTCAGGCGGCCGCTGCTCCCTGCATCCGGAGGCACAGCTACCAGCCGCCGCTGCTCGTGGGCTTGAGCCCGCCACCAGCCATGTGCTAAGTGGAACCACACAGCGGAAAGACTGGCCCTTTAAGGCTCAACTCATGCTGCAAATGTACAGAAAACCCAGGTCCAGACACACAAAAACACCTCTAAAAAGGTACAGTATGCTTAAAGAGGTGCTTAGGTGCTAAATAAAAAAAAGAAAATGGGTATAGACAGTCACAGAAAAAAATAGTTTAAAAATAATAAAGTCTTTAAGGAGAGAGTGAAGTAATATTAAAAACATCAGCCATGTAAGGATGGGGAATAGAACACAGGGAGTTTGGACCTTAGATGGTGCTTCGTTAACTTTGAATCTTTTAAATGCTAATGAGAACAGAGAACAGCAGCTGCTGAGACACTGGATTGTGGAAGGGACTGCTGAGCTAAACCAGTTTATATACTTTAGGGATGTCTTGGTTTCTGAATGGAAATCAGGAAATGTGCTGCATTGGGGAAAGGGTGTGCTTTTGTTTCCACAGGAAATGAAAAGCTATAGATTCCTTCAAAGTTAATAAAGATCAGATTTGACCACGGGAGACCTCCTGAAGATCCTGGCTACAGACATGAGGAAATAAGCCAGGAAAGACTACAGGACAGGTGACAGATATGCTGACCTCTCAACATGGGAACAGCTCTGAGACTGGATGAGACATGATAAACCCTGTTGGCTACAGAGTCCTCAAGATTTACTATTACATGCCATCCTTTCATATAACATGGATGGAGATTTACAATATAGCTTGGCTATGCAGTCCAAACAGACTTATAAAGTTGACAGATGCCTTTTATTTGCTCAAATATAGAAAAAAATCTTTAGCTGACTGTGCACACTGCACACTCCATACTTGTGTTAAGGCAGACATATATATATACGTTATCTTTAAAAGTTTGTGTGCTTTCTGAAAAACAGGACCAGACACCAATAAAGACAAGTATCCCAGGTGATCCAGCCTCTCAGAATGCCTCTGTTGCAGTTTCCTCAAAACTCTACATCCAGAACAACTTCAGCATGGCTAGCTGAGATGGTCCAGCCTCACACACTATCCAGCCAGAACCTCAGATAAGTCCTGTACTTTCCTATTACACAGAAACTGGACAACAAATGTTACAGCTAGTTTTCCCAGGACTTAACCATTATCCCAATTTTCTCAGGGTCCCCTAAAGATGCTGTTGCCCACAGACAACAGGAAACAGTCTAGAGAACACAATGCTCATATTCCCAAGAGGTGGGGTGGCTGGTTTTTGGATGTTTGGTGGATGTTTGTCATCATTTAGGGGGGTTGGTTGTAAGTTGTTACTGGTCATAGTCAGGGAGGAAACTAAGCAAAGGAGATTAGATTCAAGGATCTCATTCCGAAAAGAAAAAAGGGGGGTATAGGAATGATAGCATAAAAGTGTAGATTATTGAGTCTACTTTTAAACCAAAAGCAACTACTTATCTCAAATATTTTACATTGGTATGCCTTTTTTTATATTGATACAAATTTAAGGTTATTTTTGTTTTAACTTACTGTATATATGTTTCTACTTTTTTCTTTTCTGAGACAGGGTTTCTCTGTAGCTTTTGGAGTCTATCCTGGAACTCGCTCTATAGACCAGGCTGGCCTTGAACTCACAGAGATCTGCTTGTCTCTGCTTCCTAAGTGCTGGGGTTAAAAGTGTGCACCACCACTGCTTGGCATGTTTCTACTCTTGTTTAAGGTATTGTACCTATGCAGCTCATTTTAAAATGCAATGTAAAGTTCTAGTCCTTAAAGGCTGTTATTACAAACTGTTTAGAATCATTAAAAAATATAAGTTAGCAGTTAGTCATCTATAACAATCAAATTTGTAGTCACATAGGTATGTTTTCAAGGTTAAACAAATATATATTTTTTGATAGATAAGTGGTCTTCAAACACTTCAGAGACCTACCAAATATGACATTTAAGATGTTTTAGGGGCTTGAGAGGTGGCTCAGAGGTTAAGAGCACTCACTGCTCTTCCAGAGGACCCGGGTTCAATTCCCAGCACCCACATGGCAGCTCACAACTGTCTGTAACTCCAGTTCCAGGGCATCTGACACCCTCACACCAATGCACATAAAATAAAGATAAATAAATTAAAAAAAAGATGTTTTAATAACACAAGGCTTTTCATGACAGTGAGACACACCTGCTCCTGGCTGTACCAATTTACTTCAAAAAAGGATGATGGACATTGAAGAACCTCCATATGGAGCTGCTTTCAATGTGGCAAAGCTAGCCATCTGGGTAAGAAACTGCCCTTCCCTCGATTGCTGACAGTACGCTGTCCAAACTGGACAAGCAGGACACAAAAGAAGGTGACTGCTGAACTTTGCCAAGACAAGGTAGGCCAGTCCTTCAAAATTCACACTTCACAGAAAAGTCTGTCAGATATTCTAGGTCCATAGGCTAAAGATGGATGCCCCAATGTTGAAGAGCAACTTTGGGTGACTATCCAAGCAGTCAGCTGTTTCTGTCATTTTTATAATTTTGAAAGTTGTTTGCTCTGCACTTCCTGTTTACTCAGGTAATATTATACCTTTCTTGGGTCTCTGATGGGGGTTGAAGACTAGACAGTTATACCTTTTGTTGTTGTTGTTGTTATCAAATTCAAAAAAGATACTTACAAAAGAGATGTAATGTTTCTAAGATTGAGAAATATAAAAGCTTAAATAGCTTATCTAATAAAATATTTTAAGGTCTAAAAAGATATTTTTAGGATGGTAATACTAAGTTACGATAGAAAGTAGTTTAGGTATAAACTTTAGATTCATCAAAATGGGATAGATAATAAAGTATTTTCTGCAAATATGCCAAATACAAATGGACTGGACATTGTAAATTTAATTCTTACCTGATAATTGTTCTTCTTTTAAACTTATTTATTTATGTATATGAGTGTTCTACCCACATGAACACCTTTATGACAGAAGAGGGCATCAGATACCACTAGAGATGGTTGTGGGCCACCATGTGGTTGCTGGGAACTGAACTCAGGATCTCTAGAAGAACAGCCAGTGCTCTTAACCTCTGAGCCACCTCTCCAGGCCCCTGATAAACTGTTCTTATTGTATATAGTTTTACTATGTTAGAGTTAAAAAAAAAACCTTTCCTTTTTATTTAGACAAAAGGGGGGAATGTTGTGGGATATTTGTACACCATGTGAAAATATATTGCTGTGATCGGTGTAATAAAAAGCTGAATGGCCAATAGCTAGGCAGGAGAGTATAAGCAGGACTTCCAGGCAGAGAGAGAACTCTGGGAAGAAAGACAGAGCAGCCAGTCAGATACAGAGGAAGCAGGAGGGGCAGTATGGAGATGAAGTAATAAACCTCATGGAAGAATGTAGATTAAGAAATACAGGTTTATTTAAGTTATAAGAACAAGCCTAAGCTAAGGTCGAGCTCTTATAATTCATAACAAGTCTCCATGTCATTATTTGTGGGCTGGTGGTCCCGATGAGAAAGTACTACTGCAATAGATAACTTTGGACCATAAATGTTGGATACTACACAACAAAGACAAAAATCACTGTGTGCAGTTCCTGTGCACAGCTCTGCTAGTGCTCATGGGGTACTGGTCAGCACTGTTGAGACTCAGTTATAAACTCGAATGGAATAAATAAACAAGCATATCACAGGTATGAGCCAGGTCTCTTACTTTCATAGAGAAGTAAAAAAAGGAACGTGTAGGCTGGAATGAGCCCTCACATGCTGTATTGAAACATCAGTTATCAGCATTAACTGGGGGGGGGGGGGGGGAACAGACACAAATGATGGACAGTTGTGTGGTAGAAGTGAGTGTTGCCCTGAATGGGCTCAAGATCTACACAAATACTGAATGTCATGAGTCTGTGATGAACTAAACAGATAACTCCGTAAATAATTAAATAAAATGGGGGAAAAGACATAGCTCTTCCTCGTGATATAATTCCAATTAATAAATACAGAAGAAGCCAGGCATCTACCTAAGGGTGCTTGGTCATTCAAAACACCACTGGACTATAGGATTTCCATAAAGATGTCTCAAGAATGAATAAATTCTTTTATCCACAAGTTGCTTTTGGTCATGGTCTTTATCACAGTGACAGACTAAAGTCCCAGTAGAACAGGTTGCACCTCAACAAGAACCTGAGGACAAGAGCTCATCTCTTTTTTTTTTTTTTTTTTTTTTTTGGTTTTTTGAGCCAGGGCTTCTCTGTGTAGCTTTGTGCCTTTCCTGGAACTCCCTCTGTAGACCAGGCTGGCCTCGAACTCACAGAGATCAACCTGTCTCTGTCTCCCAAGTGCTGGGATTAAAGGCGTGCACCACCACTGCCCAGCAAGAGCTCAAATTTTCTGCAGTTCACATTGCACAGCTATTTGTTAGAATATTTTAGGTCTTGGTCTTCACATGAGATGGTTTGAAAGAAAATGGCCCCCAGTGAGAGTGGCACTATTAGGAGGCGTGGCTTTGTTGGAGGAAGTGTGTCATTGTGGGGGCGGGTCTCCTATGCTTAAGATAGTGCCCAGTGTATTAGTCTATTTCTTGTTACCTGCATATCAACATGTAGTCGCTCCTTCTCCATCACCATGTCTGCTTGCACACCACCATGCTCTCTACCATGATGATGAACCTCTGCACTATAAGTCACTACCTGAATTAAGTTTTCCTTTATAAGAGTTGCTGTGGTCATGGTATCTCTTCACAGCAATAGAAACCCTAAGATATCACATGATTCTCCATAATGTCTAAGAATATTATATTAGAATAACGATACATGATTGATTAGTAGGGACCAAGACCAATAGACATTCATTTAGTTTAAAGATCGATCTTTATAAGAAAGTACATAAGGGCTGATAAGACAGCTCCATGGTAAAGGCACTTGCCACTGAGCTTGAGGACCCGCAGTAAATCCCACGGATCCACATGATGAGAGGGGGGAACTGTTGTCTTCTGATGCCCACATGTGTGTGATGCCCCCTGCATGAACTGCACACAAACGCACAGGAACCCACATGTACAATAAGTAAGTAAAAGTTTGTGTTTTTAAATAAGTGTTTGGGGCTTGGGAGATGGTTCAGAGTCTTAAGGCGCTTCTCGCTCAGCCTGATGACCTGAGTTTGACCCCTAGTGTCCATATGTTGGAAGACATGAACCCACTTCCACAGTTGTCTTTGGACCTCTGCACTCATGCTGTGTCATGTACACACACACACACACACGCATACACACACACACACATACACACACGCATATACACACACACACACGCACACACACACAAAATAAATATATGTAATAGAAAAAGAAAACACAAACATGTGAATAGCTATTTTCTTATGTTGGAAAGACACTAAGAATTGAAAATAGGATACTACAAGATACTCTTTGGTATCCACACTGAAACGCTACTAGGCTGTGATCTGGAAACTTTGGACCTGACCTGACCTGGGGCAACCAGGAAATGAAGATCTGACAGACACACAGACATGCATGCAGGAAAGTTGGGATCGGGTAGGACTTGTGCTCTGATGGAGAGAGACATCAGCTGCCTGGAAACTCAGTGTGTTTATTATACACAGCTCAACAAGGGGGCAGGTGAGCTAATTTAGCAGGGATCTGTGTAGGGGAGCAGTTTCGGGCTGCAATCACCCAGGAGGAAGAAGCTATGGTTAAGACTTCCTGCAGACACTGGCAACATCCTGACTCAGGCCTTGCCATTCCCGAGTCTGATGTGGGGAAGGACATACCATTCCCATGAGTCTGGGGCAATGGCGTCCCTGACACAGCAGTACTCACACCAATAATACACATTCACTCAGGACTTTGTCTGTTCTCCACACTACTTCATATTTAACATGCCCTAATTATGAACACGCCAGTTTGTTACAATGCCAATACCTATTTAAAAGTTAAACCCATAATGCTTCTGCCAGCAGGGTGTGGTGGCGCACACCTTTAATCCCAGCACTCGGGAGGCAGGCAGATCTCTGAGTTTGAGGACAGCCTGGTCTACAAAGTGAGTTCCAGGACAGCCAGGGCTGTTTCACAGAGAAACGTTGTTTTGAAAAAAAAAGAAAATTTTTGTTTAAATGGAAGTGTTTGTGTGTGTGTGTGTGTGTGTGTGTGTGTGTGTGTGTGTGTGTAGTATATATTTGCCTATATGCTGCTATTGAAACCCATTTCATACTGTTATTAAAAACTTAAGATTATTTCTAGATCTGATCGTCAGAGGAGGGCAAGCCATACCATGTATTTTTCCGTCTCCACGAAGGAAAACACAGTCAGTGAATCTTAAACTGAAAATGTGCAGAGAGTTAGTGACACAGTCTTATTGGATGTATAGAAACGTCTAGGATTTTCAGTTCTTCATCATGTGGGCTTCCTTCATTTGAGTTCTTTCACTAAACACCTATTTTAAGAAGCAGGCAGGTGTGGATAACTGTGTTAGATGACTATACCAGAGGATCTGGTTCAGTTCCCAGCACCCACATGGCAGCTCACAGCCTTCTGTGATTCAAGATATAGGGAATTCAATACCCTCTTCTGGCCTCTGTGGGCATCACGCATGCACACGGGGCACAGACATACATGCAGGTAAGACACCCACACACATAAAACAAGTAACAATAACAAACTTTTAAAGAGAGAGGACAGAGCTGGAGAAGGCTCCGTGGTTAAGAGCACTTGTTGCTCTTGCAGAAGACCCAGGTTGGATTTCCAGCACCCCCATGGTGGCTCACAACTGTCTGTAACTCCAGTTCCAGGGGATCTGATGCCCTCTTCTGGCCTTGGTGGGCACTGCATGCACATGGTGCACATAAAAATAAATAAATCTTTAGAAAAGAAAAGGGAAATGTAGGCAGTATAGGAAATGTAGCTCAGTGGGTGTGGGAGCCCATTTTCAGGTTTCTCGTGGCTTTACCCAGCAGGTCCACATAGAGGATGATTAGGACCACGGGCCTGAGTGCAGGTGTCTGAGATGGTCTGCACTTGGCTGTGCTGGGGGAGGAGGTCTTTTGTTCCACCCCTTGGCGTCTCTATAAACACCCTGGGGCAGAGACAGTTGGGGCCCATTGGAATAGGTTCCAGGCCCTCTCGAGGCTATCCTTTATTTTCTATCTGTTTATTTCCACAATCTAAATCCTTCTATCTAATATTTCCTTCTGCTTGCCCTCGAGAAAACTCTGGGGAGCTGTGGGGTTGGTGGGTAAATGCCCCGCAGTGGGCAAGGCATCTGCTGCAAAGCAAGAGAACCAGCTTGCTCCAGTTGTCCTCTGACCATCACACCAGCATGCCTACGTGTACACACACACACACACACACACACACACACACACACACACACGTAAGGGGGAGGAAGATGGGAAGAGAGAGAAATGCTCACCACTTCTTCACACTAGGTATACATGCCCTTTCAAATCCACAGCCACAAGAGAACATGGACCTTCTCATGTGCACGTGTGTACACACGCACACTAACCCTCAGTGCTAGGAATCCAATCCACAGCCTCTCCCACCCCCAGAATACAGTTCTTGATGCCATTGGTGGCGAGGGAGACGGCAGTATAGATGCTGCTGCACCCGAGGAGAGTGTCTAGCACACTGGAGGGATGCCCACTTAGTCATGACAGGTGTCAGCAGCCTACAAAGTATAGTCTCTAGAGCAAAACAGAGGGAGCTTTACGTTCAGATCACGTTACCATCATATAGGATGACGACTTTCCAGCTGATGAGCCATTGTTCTTATGACTGATTAAAACACACTTGATCACAGGCAGATCTTGGTCTGTAATGGTCTCAAGCATCATCACTGACAAAACAGCTGTAAAACAAAGCCAAAACAATGACATTAGTACACACACACACACACATACACACACACACACACACACACACACACACACACACACACACACACCTTAGGGAAAAAAGAAGTGTTTGTCTTACCACAGAACAAAGAAACGAAATGCAATCAGGGAAAAGTGACCAACAGAAAAGAACACGGGAAGTGACATTTCATGAAAACCAGTCTACTCTACATGAGGGATGCAGCCATTGAGAGCAGCATCCCATGGAGCCACCTGCAGTGACGGGAACGTACCCATCTGTGCTGTCCAGCATGGTGGTCATTGACCACATGTAGTTATTAAGCTTTTGAAATGAGGCTGGTGATATTGAAAAACTGATGCTGTTAACTCAGGGGTCCTGTAGTGGAGAGCACTTTCTCTGTCTCTCTCTGTTGCTCTCTGTCTCTCTCATTGGAGAGCACATCAAAGACCTCAGAAAATGCATGCTAGGTCAATACCCTAGCAATAAGTACTCTCTAGCAAGGTACACCCCAACCCCAATCTCTCAAGTTTAGGAATTTTTAGAGCTTTACTGAGGTATTCATTTATTTACTTTTAATTAATTTTGAGCTAGCATACAAAGCAATGTATTTCATGATGGCATTTTTTTGTGTTGAGTTTTACTTAACCTTTTTGATCCAGTAAATGCAGATATCTCAGTGGGCATAGTGATATTTCGACAAAAACATGCTCTGTGGAACAACCACCAGAACCAAGCTTACTCACCGACCCAGTGGCTCATGCACTGCCCTAAGCAATGAGTAAACCCCACAGTACGCCTAGTGCATGCGTTTTCGTCATTCAGAATATCTTTTACTGGCATTTGAATGATGGGCTTGATAGAGGCAAGAGGTAAATATGTGTCCAGCCATCTCTGTCCTTGCAATCTCAGAGTTTCGGGGATGTTAACACTCTTTCTTGTCACACTCTCTAATGTTTTTACCCACCACTCTTTTTTTAAATGTGATTTTTGCCAGGCGTGGTGATGCATGTCTTTAATCCCAGCACTGGGGAGGCAGAGATAAGTGGATCTCTGTGAGTATGAGGCCAGCCTGGTCTACAAAGCACACTCTAGGCCAACCAAGGCTATGTACTTAAAAAAAAACAACCAACCATCCAAATAACAGTAACAACGATGACTTCACAGTCTAGTTTACTTAGATTGTACACATCACACATCAAAGCATGTGGCTTTGGAAAAGGGTATATATGTCCTGACATCATACACACTCATGTTGACAGTGGGCTTCTCTGTCCTCTCACACTCCTGCTGGCCACACAAGGATTCCAGTTGTGTGGCATTCTCAACAACATCTGCTAGAATGAGACCTTCAGTGTTCCTATTATTGTAAATGGTATCATTTGTGTGTGTGTGCTGGCATGGACATGTGTGTGTGTGCCACAAGTCAGGTAGCTCAGCTTTTATGACAAGCGCTTTTACCCGCTGGATCATCTTCTGCCTACAAGACTTCGCTCTTCATAAGGTAGGTGTGCCCTCTCACTGTGGCTCTTCTTCTGCCCTTTTCATTACTGAGACAGAGCTCTGCACAATACCCCTTGCTAGCCCCAGACGTCTGCCTCAGGCTCCCGAGAGCC
>CABHPQ010000334.1:55825-75895 GCA_902168405.1 Peromyscus aztecus
ATTCTCTCATTTCTTTTACTGTGGTGGTGCATTTCTTCAGATATTTTGACCATGCCAAGCTCTTTAGGGTTTAATTTTAAACAGTGGCGTGTGTATGTAACACACGATGCTCCTAACAGCCGTGCACTCTGTGGCCGCATTGCAGCTTGCGTCTTCGATCTCTGTCTCCCTGGTGGCCTCCCTGGGCTCACCAGTTTGCTCTTTTATTGCCACTGTTTTGCTTCTCTTGTTCATTGACTTTAACTCTGGTCATTATTTTCTTTATTTTGCTCACCTCGAGCTTGTGGTATAAAGTTTGAAGGCAATTGGCCCCAGAAGCTCATAGGAAGGGGCGCTATGGGGAGATGTGGCCTTGCTGGAGCAGGGTGACTTTGTTGGAGGAAGTGTGTCACTGTGGGGGTGGGCTCTGAGGTCTCCTACGCTCAAGTCATGCCCAGTGGGACAGTTCACTTCCTGCAGAAATCCTTCTCCAGCACCATGTCTGCCTGCATGCCGCCATGTTCCAATATGATGACAGTGGACTGAACCTCTGAACGGTAAGCCAGCCCCAATGAAATGTTTTCCTTTATAAGAGTTGCCGTGGTCATGGTGTCTCTTCACAGCAATGAAAACCCTGACTAAGACACAGCTTAATTTACTGTTTTCCTTCTGTTTCTTCTTCTCCTGTTTGTTTTGTTGTTGTTGTTTGAGAGAGGGTTGTCTCTCCATACAGCCCTAGCTGTCCTGGAACTCACTTTGTAGACCAGGCTGGCCTTGAACTCAAGATCCACCTCTGTCTCCTGAGTGCTGGGATTAAAGGCATGTGCCACTATGCCTGGCTTTCTTTTTCATGGTAGAATGTGGTGCCATTGGTTTGGTATATCGATTCTCTTACAGTGGTTCACGCCTATAACCCCAGCACTGGAGAAGCTGAGCAGTAAGACAATTTCCATGAGAAATTTTTAGACCAGTCTGGCTCACAACAAACAATCATGATACTGTAGCAAAAGCTCTAATTAACAATCAATAAGTAAATGTCTAATAATAATAATCTAATTTCTAAATTTGGGTCTGGGGGCATGATTCAGTAATAGAGGGCTTTCCTCAAATGTGAGTTGCTTGGTTCAATACCCAACACCAAAAAACCCAAACAAACACAACTTGGGCTAGAATGTTGGCTCAGCAGTAATCCCTGCTCAAGTACAGCTTTAGAGGAACCCCCTTATTACCATATTCATCTCATTTTCTGCTGCAAGCCACAAGAATATATTATAGAGAGTCAGCTGTATATAATAAAGCTATATATAGAAAGATCAAGGAATCTTTCTAGAGGGAAGCAATTATCAGGGAATATTTGGTGCTATTCAGCTTTTAATATATCAGCTGTCTTCTGCTATGAATTTCTTGTGTGCTCATATACTACTAGGCCTCAACAGCAAAAGCATAAGCTTCTCAGACCTACTGATGATCTGAACTAGGTAACACCCCTAGAGAGCCTAAGACACAGGCGGACTGTAGCTGCATAGCTTTGTCTCTGTGCAAATGAAGCTCAGACTTTCCTTCCCCAGACTGGCCAAGTGGCATTCCAGAGCATTTGACTGAGAACAAAGGGCTTTTTGCATATCCAGGTGTGAGTGAAGGCTGGGGCAGAATTTCTGGTCCAGGCAGAGTCGCATGGCTGGAGAGAGAGGAACAAGGCAGATCTTCTGTAAAGAATAAGGATTGGGTCAGGTGAGGAGAGGAGAAAAAGAAGAAATGAGCATGGACGGAGAAGCTGAAGATGAGATCAAAAACATAAGGGCTTCATCAGGGCTATGAGAGGAAAGGAAAAGAAGAGACAGAGAAGAGCTAGGCACGAGGGCAGAACAGAAGCTGCGTAGAAAGAGAACTGACTCAGAAGAATAAAGTGCTTGGACTAAGAGTTTTGTGTACCTAGATTCATCTAATATCATCAAAGATTAGATTATCAGCTGGCCATAGATTCTTCTCGGACCCTGGGAGCAGGTTATCGAGGGGCAGAACCTCTCATAGTCCACAATAATTTTCATTGTCATTCATTTCAAAATACATTTGATGTTCTGGTTTCTTTTGACCCATGGACTCTTCAAAACCACTTTGATTTCTCAGTATTTGGTGAACTTCCAAATATTTTTTTTTTTCTGCTAACAATTTCTAATTTAATACCATTTCAGTCAAAAGCTCTATTTTGTACTTCTGGAGTCTTTCAAAGTCTGTTGAACTGTGTTTTATAGCTCAGAGCACGTTCTGTCTTTGTGGGCACATTCACTACATGTACTTGGGAGGAAACGGGGGTGGGGAGCATTTGGCTGCTGCTGTCATGACAGCTTGGTCGACAGAGTCAACCAAGGCTTCTCTCTCCCTTGTTGGCCTCTTTTTCCTCAGAGTGCTGATTACTGAGGGAGTGCTGAACTCTGGGAGGATGCTGGTGGGTTTTTCCACTTTTCCTTGCAGCTCGACCAGAGTTGCATACTTCCCGCTCTGGTACCAGACATGGGATTTCTTTTGACAAAAGAAGGCTCACAGCGTTACAAGTGACTCTGCCCTAAGAGACATTTCGATGCTGCGAAAGTCCCACCAGCTGCTTAGTGTAGCACAAAACTTTCCCTTCATTTGATAAGTTAACTAATTAATGTTGAGACAGAGTCTCACTGTGTAGCTCTAATAGGCCTGGAACTCACCAGGAAGACCAGGCCGGCCTTGAACTCATAGAGAGCCTCCTGCCCCTGCCTCCCCAGTGCTGATATTAAAGGTGTGCACCACCATGCCTGGCCATTCACTCTTTTCCTTTTAGCCTTTTAGTATGTTCTCATGTGCAGGATTGACTTCATTTATGTGGCTCAAAGTTTGACCTTCTTTTCTTAATGAAATCTAATGAACTTCACCTTTTAAAACAGTGATTTTCATTTTCATATTTTAATTAAAACTTTATTATAAAGAACTTGCCAATAAAAACATCACACACCAAAATGAACCTTTTTGTTGTGATATTAGCGTTATTTAAGTTCATGAGATTATTAGTGTGATTAAGCTTGAATCCTTCATCCTGCCCTTTGATTCTATCTGTCCTGTTTTCTTTTAATTCCCTTGTCTTCTTTTTCTGCCTCCTTTGGGAATAACTGACTTTTTACTTCACACGTGTGTGTGTGTGTGTGTGTGTGTGTGTGTGTGTGTGTGTGTGTGTGTGTTTGGACACACATGTGTACACCCCCATACATGTGCATACAGAGGCCAGAGATTGACATTGGGTGTGTTCCTACATCACTCTCCACTTTATTTTCTAAGACAGGGTCTTTCGTTGAACCTGGGGTCTCTCTGTTTCAGCTAGACTGGCCAGCAAGCCACTGGGACTTACCTATCTCTACATCCTGATCACTAGAGTTATAGAGGCACGGCCTTTACACAGGTGCAAAGGATTCAAACTCTCAGAATGAAGGTATTTTTCAGATCACTTCTTGTTGTTTTCCTGGAGGGATACACACGTCTACTCAGCTCAGATAGGGAGCCCACGGTAAATCAGAGCAGGAATGCCATCCAAGCTCAGCTTGCTGAACCAATGACTTTTACTGGGGTTACTTACATGAATATGGGGGAGGGGTTACTTGCAGGAACAGAAATGACTTGAGACATCTTCATTACCACCAAAGCCCATGCCAACATGGAGAACAGGTCACAAAAGCACCTGGAGCACACTGCACACACAGCCTGCAAGCAGCTCAACAGGTTGGAGAGTGTCCTTTCCAAGTGACTCAGTTGGTCTCAACACCTTCCAAGCAGCTCTGCTAGTTTTTGTTTCTTGCAGGCAGCTGGTTGATCATGACCATCTCAAGAGTCTTCTTTGCAGATCGGCTGGTCTGAGTCTTCTTCGCAGCTTTTATTGCTTACTCTGATAGGGACCTAGTGAATCTGGTCAGTTTCAGGGACTTCCTGAAGCTATTTTGAGTTATTTACCACCCTGCTTAAAGAGTTTCATTGCAGGATGGAATGTTTCAATTTCAGAGGAAACTGTTACACAACACTACACTGACAAATAATTTGTATCCATATTATACAAGTAACTCCTAAAACCCAATAATAAGAAAACAAGCAATCTAATAGCAAATTAAGGTAATGATTAAATGAGTGGAAATTGCTTCACATCGTGGATCACTAGGGAAACAAATTAAACCACAACATGTTGCTACATCCTTATTAGAATGGGGTGGGGGACAACACACTGGACTAGGACACAGACTGGGAAGGGGACCAGGGACACAAACAGAAAACTGCCTGCAGCATGTGCTGACAACGGTGTTGAGCAATTGCCATTCCCATGGCCTAATCACTTGTAGACACAACTTGGTTAAGACAATAGTTGAGCCTGGCGGTGGTGGCACACCTTTTATCCCAGCACTCGGAAGGCAGAGGCAGGCGAATTTCTGAGAGTTTGAGGCCAGTCTGGTCTACAAAGCAAGTTCCAGGACAGCCAATGTTACATAGAGAAACACTGTCTCAACTGCCTCCCACCAAAAAAGATACCATTTGAGCATTTACACAGCATAAAATTCATCCACACAACACCATGTATTTAGGAGTAATTAACACTCTACTCACATGAACCATCTGTACTTGAATGCCTGTGAAACCATTCATAATTGACAAAAAAACATGCCAGGCGGTGGTGGTGTATACCTTTAATCCCAGCACTCGGGAGGCAGAGGCAGGCAGATCTCTGTGAGTTCGAGGCCAGCGTGGTCTACAGAGCAAGTAGGACAGGCACCAAAACTACACAGAGAAACCATGTCTCCAAAAACCAAAAAATAAAAAAATAAAAAAATTTTTAAAAAGGGCTGACGCATAATTTGACATCATCAATTGAAAGGTTCTTTTCCAAGAATCTATTCCAAAGCCTCAGTGGAAATTCCCAGATTATAGCTGCAAATCCATGTGGAGCACTGAGGGAGCTTTGGAATTAAAAAAGGTAGGGAGGCTCACTAAATTATTTGCTTTGAAAGAAAAAGAACTGTGAAGCAATAAACTATGTAAAGATGTGTTACATTTGTTTATGCCGTGGAATATTACTTTAACTATGTAAAGATGTGTTACATATGTTTCTGCTGCATTTGTTTAATGATTAAAAGATGTGTTGCTGCAAAACTCAAGTCCAAGTGGATCAAAGACCTCAACATAAATCCAGTTACACTAAACTTAATAGAAGAGAAAGTAGGAAGTACTCTTGAACGCATTGGCACCGGAGACCACTTCCTAAATATAACACCAACAGCACAGACCCTGAGCACAACAATTAATAAATGGGACCTCTCGAAATTGAGAAGCTTTTGCAAGGCAAAAGACACAGTCAATAAGACAAAAAGACAGCCTACAGAATGGGAAAAGATCTTCACCAATCCCACATCTGACAGAGGATTGATCTCCACAGTATGTAAAGAACTCAAGAAACTTGACATCAAAATACTGAGCAATCCAATTAAAAAATGGGCTAAAGAGCTAAACAGAGAATTCATAAAACAAGAATCACAAATGGCTGAAAGACATTTAAAGAAATGCTCAACATCCTTAATCATCAGAGAAATGCAAATCAAAACAACTCTGAGATACCATTTTACACCTGTCAGAATGGCTATGATCAAAAACACTAATGACAGTCAATGTTGGAGAGAATGTGGAGCAAAGGGAACACTCCTCCACTGTTGGTGGGAATGCAAGCTTGTACAACCACTGTGGAAATCAGTATGGCGGTTTCTCAGAAAATTAGGAATCGAACTACCTCAAGACCCAGCCATACCACTCTTGGGCATATACCCAAGGAATGCTGATTCATACCACAAAGATACAAGCTCAACTATGTTCATAGCAGCACTATTTGTAATAGCCAGAACCTGGAAACAACCTAGATGTCCGTCAACTAAAGAATGGATTAAGAAAATGTGGTACATATACACAATGGAGTACTACTCAGCAGAGAAAAACAATGATGGCATGAAATTTGCAGGCAAATGGATAGAACTAGAAAATATCATCCTGAGTGAGGTAACCCAAACCCAGAAGGACAAATATGGTATGTACTCACTCATAAGTGGATTCTAGATATAAAGTAAAGAACAATCAGACTACAACCCACAGAACCATGGAGGCTATGTATATAGCAGGGGGGACCCTAGGATGACTGTGGCTTATAATAAGTTTTGGTTTTACTCAATTACTGAGCAAATCTCAATGAAACATTTCACTATTAAGATAACAATTTATACTGTATCAAGCTGATAATAGAAAAATAAATTAATTAATTAATTTAAAAAATAAAAAAAGAAAAGAAAAATTTGAACTATTAAAAAAAAAAACCAAACAAACATATTTTACTAAAGTAAAAAAAGGGGGAACTAGGGACTCATCATTCCTCTCCAAATTCTATTCTTTCCCTTGTTTTATATATTTTAAATTTTTTATCGGTGGATTCTGCTAGAGTGTCCGCTGCACATAAGCACTGGAGGGCTCCTGTTACAAATCATCCTCTGGAGCGATGGAAGGATCTTTCTACTGGCACTTGAAGGAGACCTGATCTGGTGTTGGTGTGGGCCTGGGGCTCTGTTTATGTCTTTCCTGAGGACAATGAGGTTCCTCTTTGGATTCCTGAGTGCTGTGTGTGCCCTGTGGCTGCTGCTGAAGCCCAACATGGCAGAGACCTATTGGGCCTTTGTAAAAAACTCTCCCCTTCTGATACCAATGGAGATTGAAAGCCCAATATGGCCAGCTTTGGCAAGCATTAACGTAAACCTAGGAACTGTAGCCATGTAGTTGGATTCCCAGAAGGTAATGTATGGTAACTGCTTTTTCAAGTATGTTTGAGAACGTGTCACCCAGACACCTTGGAGATCAAGGATAACCCTGAAGGTCACTGACCTCCATTTGTTAACAGTAGCATGCCAGCTAAGCCTTTTCATTTTCACAATCCTCTTCAAGCTGGTGTAATACCTACTTTTCAGGAGTGGCTCTGTGCAACATTTATTGGCCTCCTGAAATTCATTTAGCCCCCTTTTGAAGATACCTTAAAATTTATGAGCCTGAATGTAGCCATTATAAGACCATTAGTTATGCTCCTTATGAGCTGCCTGTTTTTTCTTTATGGTTCTTAGTTGTTCTTTTGCAGAGCTGCCAGCTTAAGTTGTGCTGGGATCAAGAAAAATGGGCCTTGGTGGTTCATGTTCCTGAGTTGTATCCATGCCAGTGGATGCCCACATGACGGGAAAGGTGACCTGCTGACGTCCCACGCAACCTAAGTCAGAAGTTCATTTTTTAGTAAAAGGGGGGACCTGTAGGACCCTGGACTCCTGTTTTGGTAGCTGTTGCCTTGCTTGCTGACCTTGACCTTGATATCCTCCCTATGCTAATTCCTTGCCGGGTTCCACCCTCCTGAATGCTTAAGGGAAGATCCTTGTCTGTGTATCCTGCATAATGGGCGTTAACAACTTAGATGCAAGATTATAAAACATAAGTAGCGAACTTCTGCCCTCTGGGGTCCTCCCATTGTGCTGTAAGCCTGTATTTAAGACCTCCTCCCTCCTTCAATAAACTGCATTCGGCATTAAATAAATAAATAAATTAATTAATTAAAAAAAACAAAAAACAAACAAACAAACAAAGATATGTTGCTGTGTCACCTTGCATGCCTAAAGCACCTGATTGGTCTAATAAAAAGCTGAACGGCCAATAGCTAGGCAAAGAAAGGATAGGTGGGGCTGGTGGGCAGAGAGAATAAGTAAGATGAAAAAAACCTAAGAACAAGAAGAAAGAAGAAAAGAGAGAATGAGAATGAGGAGGAGAGGGAGATGCCCAGGGCCAGCCAGTCAGGCAGCCGCCATCCAGCTAGATGGAGTAGAACATACAGAAAAAAGGTTAAAAAAAAAACAAAACAGGGGGCTGGAGAGATGGCTCAGGGGTTAAGAGCACTGTCCACTCTTCCAGAGGTCCTGAGTTCAATTCCCAGCAACCACATGGTGGCTCACAACTATCCATAATTCGATCCGGTGCCCTCTTCTGGCCTGTAAGGATACATGTAGACAGAACACTGTATACATAATAAATAAATAATTAAATAAATAAATATTAAAAAAAAAAACCCTAGGGAAAACATAGATGAAGAGAAACAGATTAAGTTAAAAGAACTAGCAAGAAAAGAGCTCAGCTAAGGGCAAGCATTCAAAACCAATAATAAGTGTCCGTGCCATGATTAGGGGGCTGGTTGATGACCCAAAAGAAAAAGCCTGCTGCAGAGGGTGGCACGGGGGAGGGCACTCTGAAGGGGGTGACATCAATCCAAAACCAAAGTTTGGGCTAACACAAGGATCATTAAGGCAACTCTCTCTTGAGAAGCCCACACTTCCTCCTGTTGTATTCACAAACCCCCACCCCCATCCCGCTTGCCTCATGTTTAAGTCTATATCAAAATCTTTTCTTTAAAAAAAAAAAAAAAAACACAACTTGGGGTTGGGGACTTAGCTCAGTGGTAGAGTGCTTGCCTAGCAAGCGCAAGGCCCTGGGTTCGGTCCTCAGCTCGGGTGGGGGTGGGGACAAAAAACAAAAAACCACAACTTGCTGGGCAGTGGTGGCACACGCCTTTAATCCCAGCACTAAGGAGGCAAAGGTAGGCAGATCTCTGTGAGTTCCAGGCCAGCCTGGTCTACAGAGGTAGTTCCAGAACAGCTAGGCCTGTTACACAGAGAAATCTTGTCTCAGGGGGAAAAAAAACCCACAACTTTGCTTCACAAAAAAAAACAAAATTAGATACACCCAAGTGTGGTAGTGCATTCATCTAAGCCCTCCTGAGCTTACAGTATTCAGGAGGCATGGGCAGGAGGATCACCTCAACTCTCAGGCAAGGCTGGTGTGCAGGAGTTCAAAGCCAGTGAGAGCTACACAGTGAGGCTGTGTCTCAACAGACAAACACAAAACACAAAGTCAATAAATATCTGCTCTCCAGTGACAGAGCTATGGATTTAGATGGTTTGAAACAGACAGGAAAATGCCAAGACACATCCCTTTTTAAAAATAATACTAGGAAAAGTTTCAAGTTGTTGTATGTGTTTGCTGAATGTACCACATGCATGCCTGATACCTTCAGAGGCTGAAAGAGGGTGTCAGATCCCCTAGAACTGGAGTCACAGATGGATGTGAGCTGCCATGAGGGTGTGGGGAAGAGAACCTGGGTTCTCTGTCCGAGCAGCAGTAAGTACTCTTAACAGCTGAGCCCTCTCTCCAGCGCCAATGCCTCATTTCCAAATGAAGTCTTGTGAGGCAGACAGAACTGGCTGAGAAGTAGAGAGCTGAGTTCAAGCTCCCCTCTGGAAGTTTGGTTTTGATAACATTGAATTTGAACCAATTATTTAACCTCTTTGAGCCTCATTTTCATCATCTGGTAAATGAGGGCAACAAATTAGGCTCCTTTTTTTCTGGTCGTACTCTGTACTCTTTTGCTGTGGGAACGGTCTGTATGTAAAATGTGTTGCGCTGATTGGTTAATAAATAAAACACTGATTGGCCAGTAGCCAGGCAGGAAGTATAGGCGGGACAAGGAGAGAAGAGAATTCTGGGAACAGGAAGGCTGAGTTAGGAGTCACGAGCCAGACACAAGGAAGCGAGATGTAAAATTACCGGTAAGCCACAGCCACGTGGCAACTTATAGATGAATAGAAATGGGTTAATTTAAGATAGGAGAACTAGATAACAAGAAGCCTGCCATGGCCATACAGTTTATAAACAATATAAGTCTCTGTGTGTTTACTTGGTTGAGTCTGAGCGCTGTGGGACTGGCGGGTGAGAGAGATTTGTCCTGATCGTGGGCCAGGCAGGATTGGAGAAAACTTCAGCTACACTCTTTCCCTGCAAACTATCATGATTTTAACCTCCATTATTTACTGATGGGCCCCAAACTTTTACCTCTCTGTGTCTCACACCTTTGAGTACACAGCCGTCTATCAGGGTGGCCCTCCAGGAATACCAAGGGAAATGGAAGTCACCTTTTCCATGCCTCCTGCTGTCTCTGTTCTTCCCGCGTCTCTTCAGTTAGCATCCATGTCCACACTGTCACCAAAGCCAGACATCTAGAAATCAGAGCACTTCTGCTGGGAACTCTTGGTCTCAAAGGATCCTGCCTCAGCATCCCACTGTTGGGACTGTAGGGCGGCCATCCTCCAAGCTCCAGGAGATAGCTTTGATTCCTCTCCCACACTCATTTCCCATCCAAGCAGTAGCCACACCCTAACATTTTGCCTTCTTGATTCTCCTCAAATCTTCCCTCCATTCAGCCTCTGTATTGCCATTGTCACAAGTAAGTCTTGACTGTTTCTGGCCTAAACCACTGCCAACAGCCTCCTCACTGGTTTCTGTGCAATAGTTCAGCTGATGCACTCCATCCTCCACATAAACACCACACATCCTCCACCCGAAACCCCCCACAACTCATAGCAATGGTTCTTCCCTTCTTTGGACTCACTCACAGGTCCTTTTGAAAATCAATGAAAGTAATGAACACTTTCTCTTAAAAATAAACAAATGAGCCGGTCGGTGGTGGTGCATGCCTTTAATTCCAGCACTCGGGAGGCAGAGGCAGGTGGATCTCTGTGAGTTCAAGGCCAGCCTGGGCTACAGAGTGAGTTCCAGGACAGGCTCCAAAGCTACACAGAGAAACCCTGTCTCGAAAAACCAAAAAAAAAAAAAAAAAGTAAACAAATGAAATAACGTACTTGGATAACAGGGGGTGGAGGGCACAGTGGAAGAGGAAAAAACAGTATCATGGATCTCCTGAAATCAGTCAGAGATCCATGGTCTCCATGATAAAGGTCAAACTCCAGGCCAGAAAGATGGCTCTGTGGGGGCTTGCCACCAAGCATGAGAACCTGAGTTTTGATCCCTGGGACCTACATGGTGGAATGAGACAACCAACTCCCTCAAGTTGTCCTCTGACCTCCATACACGAGCCTTGGTATTCCTGCACTCAATCGAATGCATGCACACAGACACACACACATACACACACACACACACACTAAGCATAAAAAATAAATTTCTGGAGTTATAACTTTATAAAGGATATCTGTAATCCTAGAGACCTTATATACTGTGTCCCAGCAACCGAGACCTGAGTTACGGTTTTGCTCAAGTTTGTTACCTCTGAACCTCGTTCCTTGCTACCCTACTTACTGGGAGTGTCCTCACCCTCTGAATTCCCCATCATCCATCACACCCCTTCCCAGCCACAGTTGGAATGGTCTCCTCTTGGAAGCGTGGCCTCATTTTCTGTTTGGGTTAGAGGCTACACTTCTGTAGATGCTTCCAAAATGGCATCAGTTCCAGCTCTGTGCCTGACTCTCGCTGTTGGCACCACAGTGCTAGCCTGGCAATCCTTTGAGGGCAGTGCTGTGCGGCACTTTGGAGGTCACTGAATGGGATCTGGGAAGGTGCTGGGGACAGAACCTGGTCCTCATGAATGCTGGGCTCTAACACAGAGGCACACCACTGCCCTGTGCAGCTTTTAACATGGGTCCTATAAGTAGACCTTGCTCCAAAGCACTTAGAAGAAGTGGGGGAGGGGAGAGAGAGAGGGAGGTAGGGAAGCCTTACATAGGAGGACTGACTCCAAACCCTAATGACATCTTCAGACTCGGTGTCTCCCTTTCTGTAAGGCGCCCGCCTGAAGCAGACCCTACGGGATTCATCCAATGAAGCGGGTGTCTCCTGCTCAGAAAGAGGAACTTCAGCTGCAGAGCCGTGGGCACCAGCATGTTTCCTATTTGCATTGTGAGTCCTGAAATGTCTATCTGCATTTCCTCCAAGAATAGCGTTGGGAAACCTGACTCTGATCACAGAGGATTCTGAAGGCTGCATTTGGTGGGTTATGTTATAATTAAAACACAGTATTGGAGAGAAAGAATGGCAATATCCTGCTCCAGTGTAGACTATAAATAATTCTATGGAGGATTCTTGGCTCCCGATCAACATAATAATGACAGGAACAAAAAAAACATATTTTTTTTTTTTACTGTTTAACAACCCCCAAAATACCAATAGTTCCTCTTTTAGGATCTTATGCAATTCCTCTAGCCACAAAAGAACATTGTGTGTGTACTTTATATTATTTTTATATTTCTTTCACATGTGTTGGTATCTAAAGAACAGAATGGTATGAGTCAAGTTAACGACCATCATGACTTCTACAACAGCTTTTGTATTTCAGGGCCGCTGAGGAGACAGCCACTGGAAAAACAAACCAGATCATGCAAGCACAGGGCTCACACCCCGTCTCTTAAAGGAAGAAAAGCTGTTGACCTTGTAACTACAACTAAAGCCTCCTTGGAAGCCACAATGAGGGAAAGTCTGAAGAGCCACAGAGTCAGACGGGCACTGTGACCCCAGCACTTGGAAGGCTGAGGTCGGAGGGACTCAAGACCCAGGACAACCTCATCTGTGAGATTCTTTGGCTCAGAAAAAAAAAAAAAAAAAAAAAAAAAAACCAACTACCAACAACAAAAATAACTCAGACTCCAAACACTCTCCTCGGGTAAACCCCTTTCCTGGAGGTTCATTAGTTTGTGTGAGTGAATGAGGGAGAGGTGGGGCAGAGCATCAGGATCAAGCTATGGAGTATGTGAAGCCAAATTTGTATTTCTATATGTAGAGGGCCCAAAACAACTTGACCACACAGCTGCCATGACAGGCTTACTTGCAGGCAACACCCAGATCCAGGAAAAGCTATAAGCTGACACTACCAGGGATCCACCTAGGGATGGCCAGCATCTAAGGGGAAAAAAACCTGACATCCCAAACATTCCAACCACCAGGTAAGATCAGATAAGATCGCCAGATGTCCCTGAGCCTAGCACATACCTGTTCCCCTTTTGTAGGTACCCCTAGACAAATGTCAGCCAATTAGGGTCCTGAACCCTGGAAATCCCCTCACCCCAACTTCTGCTATGATTAAAAAAAACAAAAAACACCCCACCTGGGCTTGGGGCTGTCTGCTCTCACTGCTGCATCAGACAGACAGAGAGACCAAGCTTGAGCTTGAAATAAAGGCTCTTTGCATTTACATGCAGGACTTGGTCTCCCTGGTGGTCTTTTGGGGGTCCCCAAAAGCTGAGCATAAAACTACTATCTTCAAGACCCCTTTGTAACTCCTGAGGACTGGGTGTGGTCACACACATGCTTGTAATCCCAGGACTAAGGAGGCAGAGGCAGGTGGACTCAAGGTCAGCTTGGGATACCTGCTGTGGGATGTTCTGTATGGCAAGTGTGTTGCTAATAAAACACTGATTGGCCAGTGGCTAGGCAGGAAGTATAGGCGGGACTAACAGAGAGAATTAAAAGAACAGGAAGGCAGAGGGAGTCTCTGCCAGCCACTGCCAGGACAAGCAGCATGTAAAGATGCCGGTAAGCCACGAGCCATGTGGCAAGGTATAGATTTATAGAAACGGATTAATTTAAGATATAAGGACAGTTAGCAAGAAACCTGCCATGGCCATACAGTTTGTAAGCAATATAAGTCTCTGTGTTTACTTGGTTGGGTCTGAGCGGCTGTGGGACTGGCAGGTGAGAGAGATTTGTCCTGACTGTGGGCCAGGTAGGAAAACTCTAGCCACAGTACTCACTCATAAGTAAATACTAGATGTAAAGCAAAGGACAATCAGACTGCAACCCACAGATCCAGGGAGGCTACCTAGCAGGGGGGACCTTAGGATGACTGTGGCTTATAATAAGTTTTAGTTTTACCCAATCACTGGGCAAGCTTTAGTGAAACATTTCTCTATTAGGATAAAAATTTGTACTGTATCAAGCTAATGAAAGAAAATGCTGGCCATACTTTCAGGAGGGGAAGCTAAAATCTTTTTAGAATATAAATGAGCCTATAGAAAAATGTCTGCCATAAATCAAACAGTGAAGGGGAAGATGAATAGGAATCTCACTTACACAACTTAAGTAAAACATAACTCTCTGAACAGATGAAGACAGGTCTCTTCTGTATCCCAGAGTCTAATCAATATTTATATGTATAATTCAGCTATCATTTGGCTTAAAAGGGCTTATTGGGAAATGTTATCATTTATGCTATTTTCTACAGAGAAAATATTTGACTGTTTAAAATAACCCTGGACTTTTATATTATAACCTGTTTTTATGTTCAGGTTATTTGAGTATTATTTCTCCTGCAGTTGTACATAAAATGTTTTTACATTCAAAAAGAAAAGGACAAATACTATATAATCGTATTACATGAAATATATAGAATATACAAATTCATAGAGACAGAAAGATTAGACCTTATCTCAAGATAGAGAAGAAAGGAATATAGAGCAGTGATTTCCTATGTACAGAATCTCTGTTTTGTGTGATGGAAAAACCCCACAAGTGGACAGTAGTATCAGGACATAATATCATGAATGTAATAAATCAATACAATTAATGTAATTAATGAATATGATAAATATATTATTGAATGAATACTGTGAATGTAAACAATGAATACCACAAATGTAATTAATATCATGAGTGTAATTAATGAATATCATGAGTATAATTAAAAAATAAATTTAAAAAAGATAAAAAAATTTAAAAAAAAAGATGTTTGAGATATTTTTCCTGGGAAAGGCAAAGACCATGGATTTGTTAAATAGAATAAAACTGGCTATTTATGCATAAATTATGACACCACCATCTCTTTCCTTTTGGCACACATTGTCCAAAAAAGTTCTGTGCTTGACACAGAAATAAGCATTCAATAACATGTGTTAAATTAAAAAATATTTCCCCTCATTTATCTTCTATTAATTTTTCTTATCTGAAGTTTTCCTGGGAAAATACATAAACCTCCATCTTTTTTAAAAAAAAGATTTTGTGTGTGTGTGTGTGTGTGTGTG
The DNA here is from genome assembly GCA_902168405.1 of Peromyscus aztecus. Classification (NCBI taxonomy): domain Eukaryota; kingdom Metazoa; phylum Chordata; class Mammalia; order Rodentia; family Cricetidae; genus Peromyscus; species Peromyscus aztecus. The sequence continues at coordinate 70,729 of CABHPQ010000334.1, forward strand.
TGTGTATGTTCATTGGTATGTGTATGTTAAGTGCCAGTGTCCACACAGGCTCAGAGGCACGAGATCCCCTGAAGCTAGATTACAGGTGGTTAAGAGCTACCTGACATGGATGCTGGGAACTGAACTCAGGTCCTCTGCAAGAGCAGTGTGCACTTTTAACCACTGGACCATCTCTCTAACCACTCCTGCTCAATCTCTAATATCTCCTTACCTTATTTTCAACTAGACAACAGGCAGTTTCAAAAGCAATGGAAACATCTCAACTAATAACTAGGAGTTACTGCAAGTGCCGTTTTTTTTTTTTTTAATAAAATGTAGATCATTCTTTAACAGCAGGCATGCATTCCCCAAATTTACTACAGGCAAATATGAAGTCCCTATGAAGAAATTAACAGCTAACCTAAACTCAGATGAGGCAAGAATTGAAACTAAAGCATTAGAGTCAAGGGCCATCAGGGGTCTGGTGTTCCCTCTAGTCCTAACCAACTTTTGCCCAGCCTCTTTGCCTCCAACCTCTTCCTCACCCACCCCTTCTTCAGTTCTTGAGAAGGAAAATAAAGTAAATATGGTGGTTTGAATTAGAATGTCCCCACAGGGTCATATGTTTGAATGCTTGGTCCCCAGCTGGTTGAACTATTTGGGAAGGACTAGAAGGTATGGCTTTGGAGGAGGTGTGTCACTGGGGGTGGGCTTAGGTTTTGAAAGTCCACACCATTCCCAGTTAGCTCTTTCTGCTTGTGGATCAAGATGTGAGCACTCAGCTACGGCTCCAGTGCCGTGCCTGCTGCCTGCCACGCTCCCCACCACGATGGTCATAGACTCCAACCCTCTGAAACTTTAAGCGCCGCTGAAATATTTTTCCTATATGTTGCTTTGGTCATGGTGTCTTTACAGTAAAAGAAAAGTAAATAAGGCAGAAGTTTGTATCAGGAGTAGGGTGTGGAAGATTTTGTGATTTTTGAACACTGCAAAGAGAGCTTAGTGCACCATTCTCCTAGGCACTTGGAAAACAGTAGTGTTAACTAGGAAGCAATATCTAGTGTTGACTAGACAGCAAAGTGAACTAGGGGGGCCCAGCTCAGGAGGTTTTAGAGGGAAAAATATTAGCAATGGGGCTTGAGATCCTTCTTGTGGTATTTTGGCAAAGAGTGTGGCTGCTTTTTGCCCTTGTCCTAAGAATCTGCCTGGGGACTACTTTCTTTGGCAGAGGATATTTCAGGACAGCCTAACATTGACAGTGTCATGTGGTTACTAGTGATCACTGTTATGCAGATCTACAACAAAAATGAGCAAGCAGGACAAAAAGAAAAACAAAATGTACAGTTTAAGGAGAAAAAGGGTACCAGGAAATTTAATGTTGAAGCCAAGTCTGGTGCTAGGAGAGATGAGAAGTTTAAAGAATGACTTAATGTGAAGTTGAACAAAGGGGAGTGGTATCCTCAGGGAGAGATCCCACTTAGTTAAGCTTCCAACTTGCAAAGAGGAAATGCCTAAGGAATCTTCTGTTCCTAAACGCAGGAAAGCATGTTCAACAAAGGAAAGAAAAAAACTCATGCAAATGTAATTCCCGACCTAGCAGGCAGCAGAACTTGCCAGCACCAGCCATGAAGGATACAGGAGTAAAGGGGTTGGGGAATCTTCCTCTGCCGCTAAGGAGATACTCCGAGACCAGGCATGTATCAGGGAAGTCCCTGCATGGGGACCAGCAGAGGCCCATGCAAAGAGCTGTGAAAGTGAAGCCTGGTTGTGTTGGAGACCCTAGGATGTTGAGGATGCCAAAGCTGTAGGATACCTGCCAAGGATCGCTGCAGACCAGGAGCCAAACCAGCCCAAGGAAAAGGAGGGTGTTGTAGTCACCAAGGCTGGAAGGACAGAGCCACCCAAGCCCTTTGACATCAAACATAGAGAAGAGGTTTGGAGTTGGTCTTGCTTTGATCCAGTATTTCCACACTATGCTCCCATTCTTCATTTTTGGAATGGTAATGTATATTCTGAACCATTGTATGTTGAAAGTATGCAGTTTGTTTTTTGATTTTGATTTTTACAGGGGTTTACAATCAAGAGACTGCCTTGAGTCTCAGAAGAGACTTTGAACTTTTAAACTGTGTCAAGATTATGATAGACTATGCGGACTTGGAAGTTGGATTAAATGCATCTTGCATTATGATAGGGCTATAAGCCTATGGGGGCTAGGGAGTAGAATGTGTTGGTTTGAATGATAATGGCCCCATTTGATAATAGATTAAATAGATAAAAGAGCCAATAGATAATAGACTCATCTATTTGAATGCTTATGCCACAGATGGTGGAACTGTTTGGGAAGGATTAGGTGTGGCCTTGTTGGAGGAGGTGTGTCACTAGGGGTGGACTGTGAGGTTCCAAAAGCCCTAGTAGGCAGTGGTGGTGCATGCCTTTAATCCTAGCAATCCCCAGGCACAGAGAGGCAGATCTCTGTGAGCTGGAGGCCAGTCTAGTTTGAGTTCCAGGACAGCCAGGGATACACAGAGAAACCCTGTCTCAAAAAAAAAAAAAAAAAAAAAAAAAGGAAAAACAAAATAAAAAAGCCCCAAGTTGTTCCCAATTAGCTTTCTCTACCTCATGTCCGTGGATCTAGATGTAGCTCTCAGCTACTGCTCCAGCACCTTGCCTACCTGCCTGCTTGCCTCCCGGCCTACCTGCCACCATGCACCCCGCCTCCTGTGCCATAATGATCATGGTCTCACCCTCTGAAATTGTAAGCAAGCCCCAATAAACTCTTTTTTTTATAAGTTGCCTTGGTCATGGTGTCTCTTCACAGCCATGGAAAAGTAACTAAGACAAGCAAGACAGACAGACAAAGAACAGTGGCAAGGATGTGTAATTCAAGGCTCCAAATACAAACTCTCAGAATGAAAGACACAGTATCTCAGTTATTGTAATATTGAAATCCTTTCTTCACGGTGTCAGTGCCCAATGTAGATAAAGGCACAGAGAGCGCCTTCTCTTTGTGGGACATTTGTACACTGTGTAAAGGTGCTATGGTTGGTATAAGAAAAAGCTGAATGGTCAATAGCCGGGCAGGAGGTATAGGCGGGATTTCAGGGGAGAGAAAGGAAGGGCAGGAGGAAACTGGGCATGCCAGGAGAAACCAGGAGACATGGAGTGAAAAGATGGAAGAGAGGTAATGCCACATGATAGAATGTAGATTAATATAAATGGGTTAACTTAAGTTTTAACAGTTAGTCAGGAACAAGCCTAAGCTATAGGCCAATCTTTTATAATTAAAAAGAAGTCTCCATGTCATTACTTAGGAGCTGACTGGTGGGACAGAGAAAGACTCAACACATATAGTATCCAACATGGAGGCTTAAAGATCTATACAGGGGCTGAGAAAGCGGTCTCTCAGGTACCCTGGGCATACAGAGGCATGGCTTTTTTAAGAGGCCCTGCTGTACAGCCAAGCACTTGAGCAGCTGGTACTAGGTACAAACTCCTGCTTCAGGCAGACACAACAAATTCCCAGAGCTGGGGTGGGTAAATGTGGCTCCAGGGCCAGTACCCACTGACATGAGACTATGCTCTCAGGGAACTGATGGGGGTGGAGCCAGTCACCAGGAGCCATATGCAAAGCAGAGCTGCATGGCAGTAGCCTAGCAGTTTAAGCTTTGGCTCACACAGTCAGAGGAGGCTGCAGATACATACATACACACACACATACACACACACACACACACACACACACACACACACACACACACACACATACACACACAAAGCCATGTCCAGGCAGACAAAACCTCTGACTGAAGGTCACAGTGTGTTTTAAAATGTGCTTAGATGCTCAAGAAAGAAAAGAAAATGAGTAAGAAAAAAATAGTTTAAAAATAATAAAGTCTTTAAAGAGAGAGTGAAGTAATATTTAAAAAAAGCCACATAAAGATGGGAAATACACAGGGTGTCTGGATTCTGTCTGGTGTTTTGTCGACTTTGAATTTTTAAATGCTAATGTACAAAAAACAATAGCTGCTGAGAGACATTGGATTATGGAAACTGCTAAATTAAACCAACCTATATATTTTAAGAACGTCTTAACTCAAAATGGAAGTCAGAAAATACGTTGCATTGAGGGAGGGGTTATGCCTTTGTTTCCACAGGAAACAGAAAGTTATGGTTCTCATCAAAATTAATGAAGATCAGATTTGATTAGTGGAGACCTCCTGAAAATCTCGGCTACAGACATGAAAAAAGAAACCAAGAAAGACTACAGGACAGGTGACATCTGCTATGGGAACAGCTCTGAGAATGGATGAAACGTGATAAACACTGTTAGCTAAAGAGTCCTCATGACTTATTACATGACATCCTTTCATATGGCATGGATAGAGGTTTGGCTCTACAGTCCAAACAAACTTAGAGAGTTAACAGATGCCTTTTACCTGCTCAAATAGAAAACAAACAACAACAACAAAAAAATCTTTAATTGACTTGTGCACATACTTTCCATACTTGTGTTAACGCAGATATATAAGTTACTATCTATTAAAAGTTTGTGTACTTTCAGAAAAAAAGGCCAGACACCAATGAAGACAAGTAGCCCAGGTGACCCAGCCTCTCAGAATGCCTCAGTTGCAGTTTCCTCAAAATTCTGCATCCAGAACAACTTCAGAGTTGCTAACTGAGATGGTCCAGCCTCACAGACTACTCCAGCCAGGACTTCAGATAAGCTCTACACTTTCCCATCACACGGAGACTAAACAAAAAAATAATACAACTAGCTCTCCAAGGACTTGTCCGTTATCCCAATTTTCGCAGGGTCCCCTAAAGATGCTGTTGCCCCCCGCCCCAGATGTCAGGAAGCAGTCTAGAGAACATGTTGCCCACACTCCCAAGAGGTGGGGTGGATAGTTTTTGGTCGTTTGGTGGGTTATGAATGTTTGTCATTGCTTAGGGGTTTGGTTACAAGTTGGTCATGGTCAGGAAAAAAACTGAACAAAGGAGATTAGATTCAGGGATCTCTTTCTGAAGGGCAAAAGGGGGATATAGTATAGAAATGATGGAATAAAAGGGTGGATTGAGTCTACTTTTGAACAACTAGTCTCAAATATTTTACACTGGTATGGATTTTTGTATGTTGGTACACATTTAAGGTTATTTTTATTATATTGTATATATGTTTCTACTCTTTTTT
>CABHPQ010000335.1:0-44721 GCA_902168405.1 Peromyscus aztecus
TTTTTTTATTTTTAATTTAATGACATACTTTTTAACAGCCATAAAATTATGTAAACTTCAGCAGGTAGGATGGCTCAAAGGATAACAGTAGTTACCATCAAGCCTCAGGACTTATGATTCCTGGACCCACAAAGTGGAAAGAGAGAATTGATTCTTGCAGGTTGCCTTCGAAGCTACATGTGTAAAATATAACAAATGTTTCACCTCTTCCCTCTTCCACACCACAAACACACCACACATAGTCATGTAAAAAAATAAATACATAAATGTAATAAAAATTGAAAGACAAATACATTAAGAGCTGAAACTTTTCTTTAAAAAAAATCATATAAACCCAGAGTAGGAAATATGTACTGTAATGCTGAAATAGATCCACTAAAATGAAAAGTAAAATAAAGCGCAGAAATGGAGACAGGGCTGAACATCAGGATCTGGACAACGCCACAAGGGACCAGGAAGAGGATGCGTGTAAATTTAAAGCTGTTTGCACTTCAGTCATATACTTACTCAAGTCAGACAACTGATTCGATTGCCTCTTAGACTTCATTAACATGATGTTTGACCAAATCGATTTGACAGCACTGTAGGTATGGCAGGACCAGATCCTGCCCTCTGCAAATACTGACTGAAATCTTAAGTCAATGAACAGCTTTCATGTGTACAAGAGTGTGTATAATGCAATAACTATTCTAAACATCCCTCCCTACCCTCAAATGTGCTAAACCTACTCTTCTATATTCAAAGAGATTGCTTTGATTCCCGATTTAGAGAAGAAAAGGTAAAGACAAATAATATATTTAAAAAGTATTAACACATGACACTCATGTGTCTCTTAACTTCAAGTTAGGTCTCCTTTGACATGTGATCAGCAAATTTCAGATACTTCAATTTGCTTGTATTCTGTATAATTATAATGTTTTCTCCCATTTTTGTCACTGCTTTTTTGTGAATGTGGAGTTTGGATTTTAAGAGTCAAGAAAATCTCTTAAAAATCCATTTCAAGTTACCCATGCTCATTTTGACCGTGTTCCAGTGAGTACATAGGCAACATGAAGTGGATTTATGTGTTTCTTTTCTTTCTTTCTTTCTTTTTGAAACTTTTTTGTAAGAAGTAGGTCACAAGGGTAGAAAGCAGAACTGGGAGAACCAGAAATGAGTGTGATTGGAAACTATGATTGAAATTCCCAAATAATCAATAAAAATATTATGTTAAAAAGAAAGAGATCTGTGTTCACTCCACTAAAGTGGGTTTTACTTCTGTGAATCTTAGTTCTTTCTGGGATGCATTCTTTTGAAAATTAAATAACTTATAACTTTATTTAATTTATTTTTAACATTGATTTATTGGTAAATATACTTGTGGTATGACCTACATACAGAGAGAGGTCAGGGCCAACTTGAGGGAATATATTCTCTCCTTCGTCTATGTAGGTAATGGATCAAAGTCAGTCTCTCATGCTTGTTGTCAAGTGTAGTCTCTCTCTGATGAATTTCTTTGGTACTTGGGTAAGATTTAAACTTATAAAGTTCAGATTCTGTGACTAGGGAACATGAATAAATGCTTCTTTAATCAAATCTTTTAGCTATTATATAGAAAGGTCATAACAAAGAAATAGAGTTTATATATATATATATGTGTGTGTGTGTGTGTGTTTATATATTTATGTATCTGTATCTATCTCTATGTTATTTACATATATATATATATATATATATATAGAGAGAGAGAGAGAGAGAGAGAGAGAGAATGTGATATCCTTATGCTAGACTTCTTAGTATACATTTTCCAAATAAGGAAGAAGGTTAAATATATAATAATCATTTTCAGGTATAAGTTGCCAATAGGAGCCCGATGATTCTTGTTTTAAAGAGTATTAAAGGAAGCTACATTCTCCAGTTGCTTCATACTAATTCCACATTTCTGTGATTTGAGCCTAATTTGGGATCACTTGCAGAAATACTTTTTTTAATATTTAGGATGAAGGGCACTCTGCAAGGAAGAATATATGAATATAACATGTTGAATAGTGTAGTGGGAGGGTTATAATCTGTAATCTTTAAATAAAATTGTCTCTGCATTCATAGTTTCATTGTTCAAGGGAATGCCAGCCAGTTCCTGAAAGAAGTGAACAATGCCGTTCATCAAATCATTCGAAGAACACAAAATGACACAGGCTGGGCTGCAGAATTTTCACTATAGATCTCACCTGGCCAATCAAAGACATATTTGTTTTGCATTTGGAGCATTCGTACTTTGTGAGAGATGGTTCCTGACTGGCATGAAAAATAAGTCCTCATGCAAATGTTCACAGCTCACACTTTTGAATAAATCACACTATTCAATTAGTGGGAAAAATAGATATGTCAGTTTTGATTTAATCTCCTACTTGTGTGTTTTTCAGAAGGAAAAATGGTCAAAAATAGTAGGCTTAGTCACTAAATATCAAATTAAAAGAACTCTTCATTTATAAGTGAAAACAAATACAAAGCCATCATCAAGAGAGTAAAAATGCTTTTAAACAGTAACTAATACTGTACGGTTTTTGCATCTTAGCATGTTAGGGAGGGATATTTATTAATGTGGGTAAAGCTTTTCTTTTCATTTATGTCTGTCTTCCTCCAACTCTGAGATTTCTCTTCCTCCCTGGCCAGGAACAGAAGAGTGCCATTAGCTGCTTTCAGAACGTGCCATCAGCAAGTGTGAAGAACCACTGGTTCAGACAACGTTTGGCCCAGTCTTTTCCTTTCAGATAATCAATCTACCCTTAACATGCACTTTTTCATTTATAAGGAAAACAATGTGTCCACTGTCTCATTCATTGTACAATAAAACACATATGAAAACACTTTTATTTCACTAAAATACATCAAGTCCTATAATACAATTCTAACATTTGTTCTTGTTTCTTTGTAGTGCATTATTTTTGTTTGTTTGTTAATTAAAGTGAAAAAAGGTACTCTCCAAAACATCTTGAAATTGATTTGAGACAGTCTATTTTGCCTTATATTACATAATGTTATTTCAAAATTATTCATTGTGTGACATTATCTATTGGTGTAATTACTAAGGCCACTCCACGTAGTTAAAACAAGATTTATTTAGTGGGTAACTTACAAATGAAGGGATAAGTAGGTGGCAGGTTCTGGAAAAGACGCAGCGCAGTCCGGCGGTGTTCTCTGGAGAACTCTCCTCGGTCTACCTCTCGCGTCCAGGTCCAGGAAACAAGAGAGGCTGCATGTCCCAATCTCAGGTCTTCAGGCCCTCCCTTGGCCCCGCCTTGTAGGCATGATAGTTACAGAAGCCTTATTGGGGGTTGGAACTTCCAGACCAAAGCTGGAATGGCTACCCACTACATCTCCCCCTTTTTGTCTAAATAAGAAGGTTCTAACTTAATACAAGATTATATACAAAGGAATGGTTATCAAATATTGTCCAGGAGGAATGAAGGATAATGACCTATATAAGATGGAACTACAATCAATGCAAACAATATCAAACAAGAAACACATACTAAAATCCAGAGAAGTATAGAACATAGGTAAATGGCATGTTACAAAGATCATTCCAAAAGGTGTCCTATCCTAAAGAACCTGAATCTAATACTTAATATGTTCTATCTAAGATATTATATATACTAAGTTGTAACTATAACTGCTAGTCTTCAATCCCATCAAAGACCTGAGAAGGAATATAATGGTACCTGAGAAATGGTAGATGGATGCAAGCAACTTTCGGGAATCTTGCAAGAGTATACCGAGACAGCTGACAGCCTGGACAGTCACCTAATGTTTCTCAGCATTGTTGGTGCATTCAAATTGGCTACAGGCCTAGAGTATCTGACAGACCATTTTCAGAAGCAGGAATTCTGAAAGACCATCTTACCCTGTCTTGGCAGAGTATAGTGGTCGCTTTCCTTGTATCCCGCTTGTCCAGAAAGGACAGCATTGCATTCGTACTGTCAGCAGTCGAGGCAAGGGCAGTTCTTTGCCCAGTAGGCCATTTTGTGCCAAGAAGACAAACTTCCAAATGGAAATGTCTTAGAAGCCCAATTGGTGCTGCCAGGAGCAATTGTGTCTCATGTCAACAGAATTTTAAGTTATTTAAATGCCATATTCTCTAGGTCTATGAAGTATTTGAAGATTACCTGTCCATCTGACCTATGTATCTGTAAATCTGGATAACCTAACTAATGTAACTATAGAGATGACAAGCATAGGTGACTACAAATCTATAAGTCTTATCTACCGAAATAAAGTAAGAACTAAGGCTTCATGTAAACAAGGTAAACAGTCTATAAGCAAATGTATGGTAAAAAACGATGACTTCAAAATTGTGACAATACACAAGATATTTATAAGAGAGGTGGGAATATATAGTGCGATATGCAATATGACAATAATCTTAAATATATATCAATATACCGAATATCCTAAACAGAAGTAGAGCATACATAAAGTATGACAGATATAAATGTACATTTGTATCAATATACAATATTTCAAATAAGAGTAGAAATATATGTACATTATAACAAATATAGTTCTGTATTTGTATCAATATACAAATTATCTTAAACAGGAATATAAAATTAGTTTACATTTGTATCAACATATAAGAATCCATAACAGTACAAATTACAGTGCAAATTATCTAAGGCTGGTATTTTACTAAATTTGTTTAGTTGTATATACAATAATCTACCATAATACCATACTATCTTATATCTACTCACCCTAGATAACTGATAAGAGACCAAAACAATGCTAACACCAAAGTCCAAACTGATGAGCTAATTTATTGATATTACTTACAGCATTATGGATGAGGGGCTCCTTACAGGAGCAGTGAGCATTCAAAGACAGATCCCTCACTGAAAACCTACTCTAGCATGATGGGACACTAGAGAACAGCAAAGGATTCAGGCAACTAGACCTTTAGAGAATGTCTTCCCTGCAGATCCTCTGGTCTGATTCTGATGAACAGGCCTATACTGATTTTGTCACCATGAGGAGAGAGGACATTTGTCTCTGGTCAGTTTCAGAGACTTCTGGAAATTTAGGAGTTGTTTCTCATTAAATTTTAAGGAGCATCTTCTGAGACTGACCAGGTTTCCCTATGGGACAGATGATTTCACTTAGAAGAAAGAACCAAAATACAACAGCAGCAGGAGCACAACTGGAATATTATCCTTCAGGCATTAATGAGCATTATTTTCTGCAAAAAAAAAAAAAAAAAAGATTCTAAGTCATATCCTAACATTTGGCACATGCAGAAGACAATTACAAAATACACCTCTCACTTCAGAAGCATCATAGCATGTATGTGCTTACATCTAAATGTTAAAACATTTATTTTTAACTAAAGGTAAAATAGTGGCCAGGGCAGTGGTGGTGCATGCCTTTAATCCCAGCACTTGGGAGGCAGAGCCAGGTAGATCTCTATGAATTTGAGGCCAGCCTAGTCTACAGAGCAAGATCCAGGTCAGGCACCAAAGCTACACAGAGAAACCCTGTCTCGAAAAACCAAATAAATGAATAAAAATAAATAAATAATAAAGGAAAAATTATTTGTGACAAACGAACTCAAGTTGTGAAAATGCATGTCTCTCTGTAGAGTCAAGCAATGGACAATTTACTTAATTCCAATAATTCCCAGTTATTTAAGGTAAGGAATGAGCATGAAGATCAATAATGAAAACATGTATCAAAACATGGTACAAAGCCGGGCGGTGGTGGCTCACGCCTTTAATCCCAGCACTTGGGAGGCAGAGGCAGGAGGATCTCTGTGAGTTTGAGGCCAGCCTGGTCTACAGAGTGAGTTCCAGGAAAGGCACAAAGCTACACAGAGAAACCCTGTCTTAAAAAAAAAAACAGACAAACAAACAAACATACAAAAAAAAACAAAAACAAAAACATATTACAAGTGCTGGAGACAGAAAAAATTATAAAATTTATGTTTTTATAATCTTGTTTTTAGTACTTTGTAATTATCATCAAGAAAGATAAACTCAGGCAAATTAATAATTTAAAACAATTTCTTTAAAATGTGGTATCAAATCAGGCAATTATTTGATAGATACCTCCAACTTCATATTTTTCAAAACACATTTCTATTACTATCTACCATGTCACCAGGTATATTTGTTCCAATTGGATAAGATGTTTGTATCTCCATGTGACGTATGACACTGGATTCCCAATATATATTAATATCATTTATATCAGTTCATGTAGAATGCAAGTCAACCAGCTTTCCTGGAAAGGCCAATGTTGTTAATATTTTAACCTTAATACATGAAGTACTTTCTTAGGTGACTGACAATCGCGTGGTTGTTGTATGAAAACTTCTATGGGCTGAAATTTCAGGACCGCACACCTGTGCTCTTCTGAAATTTGATTTTTACTGCTAATTGTGAACACTCCATAGTTTTAACACATAAATAGACAGCTTTTTTCGCAATTCAAAATTATGCATAGTTCATTGCATAGTTCATCAGGGGTGAAAAACTACACCTATCTGACAGGTTATAGTTCACTCAACCTTGAATATACCATTGATAGTTAGAAGGGTGAAATTACCTAGGGAGCAAAACATCAAGCTAACTGAGAGCATTACAAAAAGACACCAGAGACTATGCATATATCTGAATGTATTTGTTGAACTATGCCATTAGTCTATACATGTGAAAGATTAAAAACATTTGCAAAATGTGTATTTTTACTTAAACTAAAAAGCAGATTAATGATTTGTGACTCCTTAAGTAGATATCTGTTTCTAGCATGGCAAAGTTTTAAAACCAAGCGAATACAGAACTGTCTTGTCACTCTTTATACATGCATTTCGCTTAAGTCTAATGATGAGCTTGCATCTGATCAGTATGCAGCCACACATCATTACACACTGAAACACTATTAATACTATATACCAGTGCTGTAGTTGTCTTATATTTGTAGACCTTTGAAAACAAGCACAATATAATGTGCCTGCAAGATTCACAGAGATGAAAACAAATGTCCTGATGACAGTGGTTAGTAAACTGTTTTCAGAAACAAACAACAACAACAACAACAACAACAAAAGAGCAATGCATTTTTTCTAATAAAAGGCCAAATACTACACTAACAAGGTATGAAGACACATGGCATAATATGATGAGAATGACTTACTTACATTGTTATGTTAAATTTATAAATGTAGAAGTTATTTGAAGCTCAATGGGTTACATATTTTTTTCCTATATAGGTTAAATGTTTCTTCTGCCTGATTCCTTTGTTTGTAGAAGAGAAAAAATAGAAAGCTCATACTGAGAGGAAGACTCCTTATCCAGCGTTGACCAAGTGTCAAACTAATCCTCAAAGGAGGGTGACAAGGATTAGGGGATTAGGATTTAGTCCTTCCTTTTTTATTCTTCCTTTGTTTAGACCCATTCCATATCTGTGGAGGAAATAAAGTAAATCCAGGACTATGTGTAAAAGACAGACTCATCCAAAACTAGGCATTATCAAACTAAAACCTGTAGCTGCTGCCCTAACTGGCTAAATTGCAAGTTGATTATATTAGATTGAGTGCCATTATTAATCTATAGGAAAAATCCTGACTTTGATATCTTTTATAATGGAACACTCTCATAGCTTTATGAGATGGAAGTGTTGTTAGCTCTTTCCATGTGACCTGAAAATTTGACTTACACAAAATAAAAGACAGTTAAAACAACACTGACATTTAAAGTAATTGTTTTATCTGTGTGAATAATTATACCTCTTACTACTTTTGAGCACATTCCCTGTTTTGGAACTTTGTATTTTGTGTCATGAGAACTCAGGAAATCTTATACCATATACCCCAATTTTCAACATGCTATTATTCTGGAAAGAGTGAGACATTCATGTTCAACCTTGAAACTCTAGCCTACTTTTAAGAAAACTCAGAAACTCCACTCCAATAGGTATTGCATAGGGTGGTACATTGGTGGAAAGATACACACACTTTGAAAGCCTGGCTGACTATCTGTAAGATTAGCATAGCCATTAAATCATAGACATAGGAAAGATTGATGGGAAGAAGTTTTCAGCAAAATGTGGGAGTTTAAAAGGGAGATGGGGTAAATATGACCAAAATTCATTATATGCTAGTAGAAAGCTCAAAAAAGTTTTAGTGAGAATCAAGGACTTTGATAAAGAAATCAAAAGTAAGGCACAAAATATCTAGAGACAACTGTTTTTATAAACCCATGAAATTGTATAAGTATTTCTTGAAATTTCTTCAACTTATTATTACCTACCTAAGAGATGAACAATGTATCCAACCATTGTAGTAATTGTGTGGGTTTATATATGTAAACATATGTAGTAATACTATGGAAGTTAGGAAACAAAATCCTTTCTTTTTATGTATTCTCATCATAAAATTCGGTGGGACAACTTAAAAATATATGATTAGATAAATGTTAACACAAAAGTTGTGAGTAATAATAACCCATCAAATATCTTCTAATAGCATAGATGTAGCAAGTGTAAGTTGGTTATCTTATCAAATTGGTTTGTTCCTGGTTGTTGTTATGGATGCAGGCCAAACACCTCATGCGATTATGGCAGAAAAAGGGATCAGCAGAGTGTGGTAAGAAAGTAAGGGAATGAGAAATAGACACAGAGTCTAATGAAATGAAATGAGTAACTCCTGGGAGACTTCTGTTTCGGGAGTAAGTCACAACAGTGAGAAACAAGGACATATAAAAGAATAAACTTTTACATTGAGAGTTCATCCCAGAGAAAGTATGGCACTCAATATTGAGACTTCTGTTAGCTTAATTGCTTTTTGGCTTCAGTAATCCAGAAACTGACTGTGGTAGTTTGAAAAAAAAAAAAAAAGGCCCCCAAAAGGAGTGTCACTATTAGGAGGTGTGGTCTTGTAAAAGTAAGTGTAGCCTTGTTGGAGGAAGTGTGTCACTGTAGGAACTGGCTTTGAGGTCTCTGTTGTTCAATCTTCCCTCAGGGTGACCTTCAGAACATTTACTGTTGCCTGCAAGATGTAGGACTCTCAACTTCTACTTTAGCACCATGTCTACCTGCACACTGCCATGCTCTCTGTCATGGTGATAATGGAATGAACCTCTGAAACTGTAACCTAGCCATCCCAATTAAATATATTTTATAAGAGTTGCTATGATATCACAGTTATCTCTTCACAGCAATAGAAACATTAACTAAGACACTGATCATCACTAGACAGACCAGCAATTCCCTTTCTATGGATGGAGCAGGGTATACAAAGAAGGAAGAAAATCAGGATTTTTCTAACTACAACAGATACATTTGTTTCTTTGACTTGACTATCTGTTCATGGATTCATATGCAAAATACTTGTCTTGGTCCTATAAATCATTATTGAAAACATCTTTCAGTCTTGTAATCCTCATCTTTTTAAGACTCTGAAATTATCTACATCTTGTCACTGCTTTAATATTTAGTAACTATGTCATTGTGTGAAACTGGCATCAGATATCAGAGAATATCTCCTCTATTTCTTGACTTTAAACACACACACACACACACACACACACCAAAAAAAAAAAAACAAAAAAAAAACAAGGAAACAAAAACCCACCAGGCACAGAAACATATAACATATCAGTTCAAGGTACCATATACAGTCAAATCAGGCTGGTTTCAGTAATTAGGTTTCTCAGTGGAGAAGGGAAGAGAGATGAATTGCAAACATCAATTAATAGAGATAAATTGACTCGACCCATAAACTTGTTTTTGTCCAGCAAGATTTTGTTATTTTTTATGAATTTGAAAAGTAATTGAGACTTATATTACCAAAGTTACTAATGATTTGCCTTCTTAATTATGCTTTGGTGATGCCAATGACAAGTAAAGAATTTATTAGAGTTTCAAAGGGGATTTCACAAGAAATAAAGCCCAAAACAGGTAATATATGATTGCAGAATAATTCTGAACTAAAACTGGACATGTAATGTTAAGGGAGTTAACCTGAAAAAAAGCCTGGTATTGAAGGACAAAACTCAAAAAGGAAATAAAATATTTTATGAGATGAAAAATAATGAAACATAGATAGATAATTTCAAAATCATACTAAAACTAATATGGCATGAAGATAGAAGTTCCAACTTTAGAAGAAAATATTAATTATTTATTGTCATCTTCTATACAATGTTGAAAAACAAAATAATTAAATCTTTATTCAGTAAAATGAAGATACTAATGAAAAGTAGAAATTGACAGTATTATCAGTGGATGAAATTTTAATGATATTTAAAGCTGAATCCTTGAATATAGCAGTAATATTGACACTGTCTACATAGTATAATAAAAATGACAATATAAATTACCCAAATTAACAAAATAACACTGACTCTGCCCCTGACCCTTAGTGATTTTAACTGAAAATATTCCCAAGGCGTGAAACATAAAAATCTGGGCCCAGTACCCAATACTGGCTAATCTATCTAATAAGTAAACCAGAAGTTATATAGGTTATGTAAGCAATTTATTATGGGATTGCATGCAAGATTTGAAAAGAAACAAACCAGTGAAGGAATAGGCACTTTACATAATCAGGATAAATGATGGCCAATAATCATGGTACATGATCTTCATATCTCATCATTATGGGATTCCATGAAAAGCAACACCTAAAACTCACAGGATAGTCGCTTCAAGTGATGCCAATGATGCTGTTATGTTCTGTTCTCATTTTGTCTTCTACAACTATTTGGAAATCATTTTAGTCAACTTCCTCTAGCTTAAAATACATGTTAACAAATCCAACTCTTAAGTATTTTCCCAAGCGATGGAAATGTATGTCCACACATAGCCTTCATAGAATGTATTTGTTTCAGCTTTAATTATCCCCAAACCCAAATATTATATGAACAGATTGAGATTTTCTTTTGGTGAAATACTGTTAAACATCACAGGGAAGGAATTATTGTTGCAAATAATATGAAATAACCCCTAAGTGGTAGCATGAGAAAAAGAAGCCACTAAGTTGAGAATTAACTATTTTATTTAAGATATTATATATTTAAAAAATACATGTATTGACTTCTCAAAAGATTTCTCAAGTCTTTTCAAGTTAGGAAAGCAAATGAATGTGTTTGCACAAGCTATCAAGTTCAATTTTTATAAATTTTTAAAGAAAATATAAGTATAGGTTAGAGCTTTGCTATCCTTCATAGTCTGATGGTCTTTATCTACATGTGATCACCACGTTCTCTACTTGTGGCTGTGGAATGTTGAATTTTGTGGAAATGTAAAAATACATATCAGATTAATAAGCCTAAGGGGAAAATGACTAGAAACATCTTACTGATGCTTTAATTTTGTTGTATACTTAGTAGATACTTTCAATATATTAGGTAAAATAAAAAATATAATTTATAAGCTATTATATTTAGCATAGTACATATGTTAAATGTATTACTTTATTTTTAGATTTAACATTCAGATTACAATTAGTATTATATTTTTATCCTGCCAAGTAAATACATATTCATATAAAGCTATGTAGTCTCATTAAGAACATCGCAATTCTACTACAGACAAAATCCATATGAGCATTTTCTAAAATATTAATATTTGTAAAATGTTTAAAACAGAAATCACTAAAGTATTTGGAGGTGACCAAGTATATTTTCTTAAAATGGAAGGACATATCAGTAGTTATGAACACTCACTACTCTACAGGAGGACCCGAGTTTGTCTCTCAGCACCCAGGTAAGGAGATTCACAACAGCCTGTACCTTCAGCTGCAGAGTCTGGCTTCCTTTTCTAGCCTCATGGGTACCTGCAATTGTCCTCACATTCTCTCACTTGTGCACATAACTTAGCATCAGTAACAGAAATTTTAGGAACAACTACTCTGTAAACACTGGCGTGGAAGTCAGGATTCTCACTGGATCAATGAAAGTGATAGTCTATCTTATTTATTAGCAGGACTAGATGGAAGAAAAACCAAGGAAGTCAGTAAAATACACTTCTGTTTGTGTCTGTGAGGGTGTTTTGGGGAACAATTTGTATGTGAGTAACTGAACTAGGGAGTGATAATTGCTCTGGCTGTGGATGCCATCATATAATAGACTGCAGGGCTTGGCTATGACAAAAGACAACAATTAGGAACCACACCTACAGGTGGACACAGTCAGCTCTATGTTAGCAAGTGTGTGTTTTCAGTGTCTCCACAATGTCACCCAATAGATTCTTCAGATTTCCAACATGATCTCTCACTAGTAGGTTCCCATGGATTTTTCAGACATTTTGCTCTAATAGGGTATGCTTACATTTTTGGTCCCTCCTGCTCTGAGCTACATGACTCTTTAACCTAAGTGATTATAGTTTCCCTAGATATCCAGAATCCTGATAAGCATTATTAATATCTCCAACATTTACTCATGTAAACAATAATTAACTTCCTCTTACACTTCTATGTAAGTTCTTTTGGTTCAGTTCACTATAGAACTCATTAATACAATAGACACTGAACAAGTATATTTTTAAAATATAAGTAAAAGAAGAATATAAGGACAGAAAATATATTGGTAGTCTAAATTTGGAAAAAAGTAAATAATATTCAAACTTTTCTTATGCTGATTTTTATTTAAATATTATCATATGCGTTATAATTTTTTCAAAAGTAGACATAAATTTCACGTTACCAAGTTTAATCAATTGCATGTCCCCTCCAATAATATCTTTGATATTTTACTATTTTAATGAGAATATGTGGCTGAACACATGCCAAGCAATTAACTTTAGTAAACAAACAGGACACTTAGACTCTTGGAGTTCTAATATGGTCTTCATCACTAACAGTTTGATTTTATAACTATTTTTGATCTGGAAAGAATGATCTGCCATAAGAGGAAATAGATGTGCTCAATTGTTGGTTTAGACTATTTTCTGGTAATAAGTTAGGTTCAGTATGAATAGCATACATAGTTTAGAATTCTGGGAATGTATTAGGCAGACACCAAGGAGAAGTACTGAACTCAATTATCTAAGTCCCCAGATACACAAATTCATTAAAACTATCATTCTGTTCTTATGTTTCAGAATTGTCCTATCCTTTCATTCTTTTTAAAGACTTATTTTATTTTTATTTATAGTTATATATATATATATATATATATATATATATATATATATATATATATGTGTGTGTGTGTGTGTGTGTGTTTCTTTGTGGATATGTACAAGTATGTGCAGCTGCCCACATATATTTAAAAAAAAAACATTTTATCTCCTAGAATTGAATTTTGAAGTGGTTGTGAGATCCCTAGCATGGATGTTGGGGACACATTCCAGCATATTGAAAGAGCAAAAGCTTACCTGCTGAGGCAGCTCTCTAGCTCTCCTGTGTTTTCCTCAACTATCCGTCTTCATGGAATGGAAAGTTAAGAGCTATCTATCAATATCTGTCTGTCTGTCTGTCTGCCTATCTACCTACCCCCCACCCACCCAACCATCTATCTGTCAGTCGGTCTATCTGTCTATCCATCTATCTATCTACTTATCTATCTATCTATCTATCTATCTATCTATCTATCTATCTATCTATCTATCTATGAGACTATTCTTTTTCTACATCAAGGAATTGTGGTTTTCCTGCTTTCCCACCTATACTAAATTTGAAAATAATTCAACTCATGTCTCGTAATCTCAGATTTTAGACAAGGAAAGGAAGGAGAGAAACAGGAATGAGAATAGTGGAAATGAGAGTAGCAGTTTTGATATACATTGTAACAGACTAGTTATTATTAGTTCAGTTTGGAAAAGAGAAACCTACTAAATATTTTAATATTTGGCTCAGTAATTATTGCATGGCTAGAATTACTTTATACTACTTAGAATTTCTACCTAGGTAATGCATCTTTTGATGTGAAAGAATTACAAATTCAGGAATTTATAAGAAGTCAAGTGATATCTATTTGCTCAGTAGTGGGATACATACACTCAGCATTCATGGACATTTTCTCAGAGTTAAGGAAGCCAAAGGCAAGTCAGTCTCTGCTCCTGTGGATGGTGGAACTTTGAAACAAGCCAATGGCACCAGTGCAGTGCTGGGATAAGGAGAGGTATCATGCTTTATTAGGGCTGAGCTCCATTATAAGGAGTGGGCAGTCAGAGCAGACAGAATGTAGGTGTCCTTAAATAAAATCACTCTAACCATTTATTGCACAGATACTATCTAGAAATGAGGTTTCCTGGACAGAAAAATTCACAAGAATGCACACCATTAATATAACATTGGCCCCAGGTCATTGTTTTCCCCTAACTCAAGTCCCAAGAACATAATTATCCAATAACATATTGTTACTTTTAATGATCCTTTCTGTTTCTTGAGATTGCAGTATCTCTTGTTTTGTCTTACTATCAGGTGTCAGTAGAGTGTCTACACTTGATCTTTTCCTGCTACACCTGCAGATAGACCAATGTTATTTTCTTAAGTGGTTTACAATGAGTATTCAACTTGACTGGCCTCTGTGGCTAGGTTAGAAACAACTTAAATGGATTACTTAACCTCTCCTAACTCTTGTTGCTAATTCAGAAGCCTCATTGAGTAATTTATTTGCTCAGTTAAAGAATTTGTCATTTTCAACCAACTAAGTTCATGTATTTGTTTACTGTCAGTATTCCATGAGTATTTGATTGTTTGCTTGATATTTATGTTGGTATGTCCATTTGTTTGAGCAACAAATTCCATACAACTTTTGCAGTTAGCTCTTTGGGTCTGGTATTTCAGTAGATTATATTTTACTCTATACTCCCGGGAGCTGATATTTACAAGGTCTGAGGAAAAGAAAAGTGTTTGTGTATATTTGTACGTGTGTGGAAGAACTCTGAAAGCAAAGGTTTCATTTTGCTAACCGTGTGAGGAATTAAATATATTTATAGATATATCATTCTTTTGTAAGGAAGTAGCTGCTCCCAATGATTTGCCAAACACAAAATATTCAATGTACAACTATTAAAGTTTTATTTTTCAAAATTAAATGTGTAACATGACAATTTGAAAATAAGAACCATTAATAATTGCAATATACACCTATGCATAATATTATGTGATAGTTTAAAAATTGTTAAATAATTTCTAATGTTATTTGACATGCTTTCATTAAATAATGAATTAGCTGTTTTTCTTTTCTATTTTCTCAAGCCATTCACTATCTAAAGACTTCAGCATTTAAAAGAGACATAGTATTATTTAAATATAGAATCTTCATTATAACATTATATATATATGCATGTAATAAGGGTATGAAAATACATTTTAGGTTTGATGTTTAACTATTACTGTTTGAAAATTTTCCCTTTACTCTAAGTGATGCTTAAATCATACAACTAAGCCAGTTCTGAAGTGTTTCGTTATTGAGTGTTGAATTAGTCATAATTAAACATGTGAAGAAAACTCCACTAATAGTCTATTGTATAATGATGGGTTGAGAATCATGCCAAAACTGTAGTTAAAGACATTTACCCTACAATTTTTAATGTATTACAAAAGGAATCCAGAGGAAGCTATTGGTATTTTAAAACAGAAATCCACATTTGGAGCTATTCAATCTGAGCTTAAAAAATAGATTAAAGGAAAAAAAAAGAGGTATTATTGCACTTAATATTTAATTTAATTTCATATTGAGTCCATATGTTCAGCTGGAAAGATTACAAGGAGCCAAGAACACAAAAATACTCCCCACTTTTAGTCTAATTGCTTAGGAATGATTTTCAAAGCAGAAGCTATTTTGCCTACCAACTTTAATCAGTATGTTGGCATCAACTTCTTAGGAAAGTTCCACTCTTTCTAATAACTTTGCTCCAATCAGGACAGCAATTTCAAGCATTTTATAAAAGTCTTTAATGTGAAAAATTTGCAAATTCATTAAATATTTAGATAATTTAAATAAAGACTAACATTATTGTTTATTAGAGAAAATATTTAAAGTGACCAAGTAGCCAAGTCAACATTTTTAATTATCAATGTACATAAAGTAATATTTATCTGGATGCTAATATAGGTGAGTAATCAGAAACCTATCTCTTCATGATTGTAATTTCAATTAATTATTTGGCTTTATAAATGGGCTGAATACAATCAACACAGTAGACAACATTAGCAGACTTCAAAGAACTTGTGGGGGAATATAAATAAAAAAATGTTACAATGTCTGTCGAACTATTTTCTGAGTTTGTGAATATCATAGAAATTTCCTTGAGCATTATTGATTCATTTTATTCATTAATTTAACATAATAGGTAATCTCCTGTCTTATCAATAATGTTTGTAATGGTACAATTTTTGGAAAGAACATGAATTCTTATCATACTAGCATGGAGGTGCTACCCTCTCCTCCTGTCTCTATTAAAGAGAAGTTTCCTTTCTTCTTTCCATCAATCCATTTTCTCTTCCTCCTTCCCTCCCTCTCTTTCCTTCCTATCTTTTCTCTCCTCAGTCATCCAGCAGCACAATCCACACTGCATTTTATGCCACAGGTTTGAAATTCACCAATGAATACCAAATTCACAAATGTATTGGAAATTGTGCTAGGAAACTGAAAAATCCAGGTAGTAACCCACTTTCAAAGGAAAGGGATGAGGTTGATAACTGGCTGGAAGAATATAGGCTGGAAAGCTATTTTTTAAAAATAATTTTTTGTAGCTCAGTGTTACTTCATTTATTTAATTTTCGCTCTCTCACTTCTATTCTCCTCTCCTCCACCTCATCACCCATTACTCTCCTGGAAGTTTTTAGGAAAGGGTGGGAATCACAGTTTACAAGTGAGGTTACTAGTCTTCCAGAGTCTCTGACAGATTTAGATTCAGTACCATGATCTTCCTTCTAGAAATGTGTGGCATTTTAGCACCTGGTGATAAGCAGTGAACAACACCTGTCTCTGATTTTTCTTAATTTGTTAATTTGCAAAGAATAAGATAAAACGTTCTGCTATGAAGATAACTTGAAAGCATTCATTTTGTTCCTTATTTTATATGTTACTGCTGTTAAATGATTTCCAAATTCTTCCTGCAGCTTTTGTTTAGAATGCTTATCTTTTGGTTCCATTTATAACTGTTCAGGAACTGTGGTGCTATTCAGATTCCTCCTATTAATCATGAGTAGTACCTTGCTGTTCTGGAAAACAGTGTAGAGATCTTACCTGCTAATTGAATTTTCTGGAGTTGAGAGACTAGATTACTGTGAAGGTCTTTTCTCCTCACTCGAGGTATGAGCCTAACCTCTCCGAGACAACAGTAACACCACTAGAAAGCAGAGTTACTCCACACAACAAGGTCTCGTTGAATGCATTCGAGAACAATGAACTGTGGAAGCCCTTAAATTTTTAATTTATTATATTTATTTTATTTATTATCAAGCATTTCACATATGTACATGATTAAATGTTGGAAGCCATGAAGCATAGTTTTGGATCAGTATGTGAGTTTGTCCAACAGGTCTCCAGATGAGGCAAAATCCCATAGGCAGCATCTCCCTTGGCAAGGACCAGTGAACTTGGGGACAGCACAGAATACTGCTGGGATTACACAGTCTGCCTGCTCTCTTCTTTCTTGTAATATTGATGATTCTCTTGGCATTTTTAGTGTTATTTTGTCAACCATGCATGGGACAGATGTGAGCATTCCTGGAAACCCTATATTTTTTTCTCAATTATTTTCTCCTAAAATTCTTTGGGAGCTGATGCTTTTTGGGGATTCCAGTCTGGGGATGCTAGCTGTCACTTCAGACCCTGGGAGCTGTCCTAATTCAGTGCTGACAGGATTAGAACAATTCACCCCTATCCGTGACTTTGCTATGTTAATTTTTCACAATATTATTGTTCCTGAAAATGTGTGCCTATGTCCATCACCTTTCAGTTTTGTGAAGATAGGATGTACCTGCCTCGATATTTGGCCAAGTTAACAAAATGATAAGTGTTGTTTTTGGTTTAAAGATGTTTTGATGTAACAGTTTGGGGAAAACATATTTGATATACTTCTTTTTTTTTTGCCAGAGGTTAGTGTTGGAGGATGGGGAAAACATGTTTTTGATGTATAAATAAAGATAGTTGGAGCTGTTCACTTATGTAAACTTATCTGCTGGTCAGACAATTATTTCTTTGCTCCGACTCCCCGTTTCCATGTTACGACCTGAACCAGGCTGTGGCGTGACAATGGCAATTAAATATGATCGTATCTACACACTTTTATAAGTCCTGACATATTCCTTCCATAGGCTGCCTCCCAACTTTATGTCTTCAGTTTGCTTGTTTTTAATCCACTAAGTTTTTAAAATCCTGCCAACAAATACAGAAAAACATGGTGTGGGGACTTCTGGTGGAATGTGGGAGCCTATCAGTAGGAACATAATCAACAGAGGTTAATTCTCCATATCCCTAGCAATAGACACACTAATAAGAGCTCTCTAATAGAGGTGGTGTTGGCAAGCAACTGCTTCATCTATAGTATAGTATATAGTACAATATAGATTCTATACCAAGATTTGGTCTGCCTTGATATTGGGCAAACAACCAAAGCTGCTATGTGATCATGATTAATATAGCTATGCCATGTGCAGAAGACAACATCTGAGCACTTTTCCCAGTCCTGAAGTTCTTATATGTGCCCTGCCTCCTTTACCAGGATTCCCTGAATCTGTACCATATTGGTGACAACAAAGTTGTCCTGTGTTAGTCTGAACCCCCAGATCCATTTTTTTCTGCATTTCTTCATTGACAAACACCAAATGCATAAGCTTCTTTGGCCCAAACTGAAAGCAACCAAGTCTATAGGTATAAACATCAATATTTAGAAAGTAATTTGACAGCATGACCACTTGGCAAAATAACAATAACAGATTCTCCTGAAAAGGCCCATGACCCTCCCAGCTATGGGCTTTTGAGCCAGATTACATTATCAAGCAAGAAATGCCTTTCTGTGGAGCAGGTCTCAAATCCAGTTAGAAAATATTCGATTCCAAATGATAGGCATTCCACTATTGGCACTGGTATGTACATCTTGCTATGCAAGTAGTATTGTAGCATGTGTTACCTAGTGCTAGGTAATACAACTGTTTTTTTTTTTTTTTTTCTTTTCCAGTAGCTTACATAGCACCTTCAGGCACTATGTAAGTTAGCCAGAAGAGAAGATATATCTTGACAGATTTGAGATTGATTTCTCTATGTCATGCAATCATCCTGTATAGTATCTTCAATAATTGGATCTATCTAGGTAGTTCTGGTGGGTAACAAAGAGCAATGGCAAAATATAACTACACTTTTGTTTGAAAACAATTACTAATTTCATTTATTTATTTTTTTACCATTTTCAAGGGATGTGACAGTTTGGAATACACTACATAAGTTTGAAACCTGATATACTGAAGGGTATTCACATTTTATAGAGGTAGTCATTGCAGGGTTTGTAACTGTTACAAAAGTCTGCCAAAAGCTGTTGGAACAAAAAAGACAGAGCTTGATTCCAGGTGTCAGAAATCTAAAGCTCTCTGGTGTAGATGTAACCAACCGTCTTATTAAATAAGAAACACAGAGCCAAGGTAAAGATAAAAGCCCAAGAGGTCAGAGCTAGGAGCTTACCCGCGTGCTGCTGGCTAGCTTCTTCCGCCAAGAAACTTCTCCGAAAAAAGGAACTACTTCCTGTGCGTTCGTCCTTAAATAGAGTTCTGGTTCTTCCTTCTCATTGGTTGTAAACCCAACTATGTGACTGCCTCGTCACTGCCTGTGTACAGACCTCCAGGTCTATGGTTGGTATTGAGATTAAGGGCGTGTGTCTCCAACACACAGAGATCTACCTAGTTCTGCTTACCAAGTACTGGGATTAAAGGCGTGCACCACCACCGCCCTGGCTTTCCCTATGGTTTGCTAATAACTCTGACCTCTAGGCAACTTTATTTATTAACATACAAATAAAATCACATTTCAGTACAAATAGAATACCACTATAATGAGCCCTGAGGTAAGGAAGAACTTCAAACATTGTGGAAGGAGAATCCATTTTGTAGTGTATGTGGTAGGCTAAAAGCAGGGAGATAGAAAAAAATTGCAGGGTAAAGAAGCTTCTTCTTTGGATCTGTCAGCATATGCTTACTTCTTCACAGGAGTCAGCACCTGCTATTATCACCACCTCCCAAATATTCTTTATTGCTATGAATATATCAATATCTAATACATGATGAGTTAAGATCTTTCAGGACATGTTCACATCCAAGAAGAGCAATGAGTTGGTAACCAAGCCTCTGTGGATGAGTTTACTTTAAACAGGATAATGGCAAAAGCTAATGAAATTAGCCTATGGCATAACAAGTTTAAGGTGGCAAATTATAAATGGAGACAGGAGACATTTCACAATCTGGTTTCTTTTTTACTTTAAGAATTGCCTCTTTGAGTAAAATTTTAATAAAAAATGAGGAAATAAGAACGAAACACACACATACACACAAATCTGCAAATAATGGAAACATACATTCTAAAAGTTCATTTAATGAATGAATTAATTTAGTGTGTATATGTGTTTCTGCTTTGCGTTCAGGTGCTTGCTAAGGATAGAAGAGGGCATCATGATCCCTTGTACTGGAGTTACAGGTGGTATAAGCCGCCTGATGAGAGCATCTTTCAGAATTTTGTTCCCAGAACCCAAACTGGGCAACTCACAACTTCCTGTAATTCCATCTCTGGGGAGATTGAATGCCTCTGTTGTCCACAGGTGCTTGCACACACAGATAGCCCCCACAAACACACATAACTTAAACTAAATTTTTCATATAAAAATAACTTCTCTATTTAATTCATGAAATTGGATTAATAATTACCCATATCTCACTTTCATTGACATTTATATATTCATTTACCACATGCATTCATATTTATATGAATGCCAGCTTGAGTATCAATGCCTGTATGTAGATCATGTTGAATATATATGAGAAGCATTTCTGGTGACTTTGCTCCAGTGCGCATTTTGCTCAGTTCTGCATGTCTCAGTGTTGCCCAACAGAGCATCCTATGGCAGCTCCCTGGCTGCTACTCCTCCTTTTAAAATAGTAGCATCATTTAAATAAGAAGACTTTGCCAATATTTGATGAAAATTGGAATGAATATTTTATAGACTTTGAAAGAACTTTCAAGGTCTAATTGCTAGAAAATGCATCTATTGAATGTGATAGTGCAATTAGTTTACTTTAGTTCCAATTATAGGATATGTTTGTGTGTCATGATACTTTGCAGTAATGCAAGCAATATGCAAAAGTAATATTAAAACCTAATAGGAAGATTAAATTACAGGCATCCAACTAATTTATATATGTTTATGATAAGTTTAGAGAAAATATGCCATACCTTTTAAAATAACAACTGGAATCATCTAAAATAACTCCTGTAAAATAATTTCCTAATAAATTATAGTTGAAAGGTACAGTAAAATAATAACTGCATTACTTCCTGCATAGTTCTAAACATTTTGAGTACAAATTGCAATAGTCACTTTCAGTGTCCAATTATTTTAAGTTAATTCAATAAAGAATACATATAAAGTATTTGGCAACATTTTGGCATTGGCATTCCATTAAAATTATGACATCAATAATAATATGAGTTTCCACATGGAAAGCATTTTCAGTAAAGAATATATACTCTTCTAGACATACCAGAGAGATTGAGAGAAGTTGTTTATCAGGTTCCAAAATACTGTAGCAAAGAAGTAAACTCCTCTGGGGAGGGACAACTTCAAGGGCATATCCATTTCAAAGCTTACTTGGAAGTCTTTAAATTCTAATTCTAAGAAGAATGGGTAATTTAAGAAATAAATACTCCACAAAAGATGAGAGACTTTCAAAATGCTCATTCATGTGCTTATTTTTTTTCTCCCCAAGGATAGGCTCTTTGCTTACTTCAAAGTAAGACTTAGTGGTTACACTAACCCAGCTGGAAGCAGATTAATATTTTGTCTGCCCCATAATCCTTGAATTCTTACTTTAAATGTTCTGTTCTCCTTCTATTTATATCAAGTGGAGAGAAGGTACATATGGCTTCTTAGTAGACAATCCCTTTGATGAATGTTGTTATTACCTGTGGTACAGGATTACAGCAGGCACATTCCACAAACAT
Organism: Peromyscus aztecus; assembly: GCA_902168405.1. Classification (NCBI taxonomy): domain Eukaryota; kingdom Metazoa; phylum Chordata; class Mammalia; order Rodentia; family Cricetidae; genus Peromyscus; species Peromyscus aztecus. The sequence continues at coordinate 22,134 of CABHPQ010000335.1, forward strand.
GTGGTCCCTATTTAGAAGGAGGCCTGTACTTCATCAATGGAAACCCAGTGCTTTAGCAAGGAAGTAAAATGAGGAAAACCAGCACTCTCCTGAAACAAGTTTGATTTTTTTCCATATCTACCCACTGTTTTTCTTATTATTTAATTAGATGAATGATAAAAATGATTGCTATATTAAAATATATTTAAAAAACACAAAAGTATCATGAAAAATTCAACATTTTATTTTCATTTCATATTTCATGCATCCATGAAATGTACATATATAGTCACCTTCCTGGCCATTACAACCTATTTAATAGCTTGTGGTTAGTCACACTCTCAGTTGCTGTTGGCTGCATGGTAAATAATTTGTTTGATTCATTCTGTGACTAACAACATTAATAACCTACCGATTTTAAAGATTTTAAATATAATTTTTGTCATTCTTTTTTATATATATCCCTTCCTTTCTCTTTCTTAATTTATTACTTAAGATATTACAAACAAGCACCTCACACACAAAAATTTATCATTTGTGTAGAGTTAAAGTCTATACAATGTTGTGAACTTCTTTACAGTTACAATAGCCATTCTTTTTATCTACTTAATTATGGCTCACTTTAATAGGAGCTTATTAAATATAATAATCCAATCTATCTCTTTTAAGTTGTTATATGGCAATTGTTAAATATTATATTGTAAGAAATGTCAACTTCTGCATGATACATAATTGTAATGAAAATTACCTTCTTCATGCATGTGCCTATTTGTATAAATGTAGCTATGCACATGATCTGCTAGGGTGCCATGAGGCTCCTACACTAAAATAGTTGTTTCAATCAGCATTGCCTCTACTTTCTAAATAAAATGCTAAAAAATAGTAGAGTTAATGAAAATATTAGCTGCAATTGTTAAAAATTTAGTAAGGACTAAGAGAATTTATTGAATACTCAAATGGGAGGTATAAAGGGACCATATTTACAAATGAAAATCCAAAGATACTAAAAGAAGATAAATTTGACATTGGTTTCTGCATATGCAGATAGTAATGAAAGTCTTGGGAGTTAAATACTTATGTTAGAGATGAGTATAATGGGGAAAATGTATAATTATGTAACAATACATCAATTCAAAGAGAATCATAGTTTTTCAAAATTGTCAATGAAATTTTGAGATTATTTTTCTTTTCAGGAAATGCAGGTCCTAAGATCTAAGTTCAAATTGTAGGAGAGGAAGGTAAGAACAAAGTCCAAATATTCAGGATTGAAGTAAGAATCACAAAAAGAGGAATGAGAAACAACCTTTATCCCACCCACACAGTATTAATATCATAGATGACAACAAAAAAATATCAGTTACTAACTAGAAGGTATGCATGGTGAGGGAGAGATTTTCTAAAGATGGGAAATGCTCCAGGAACTTTTATATGAGGAAGAATAATCTAGTACAGATTACAGAAGAGTAGAGACAGAATACATTGATGGGACAAATTGCTCAAGCATTATCGTGAATTAATGGAGTAAAATGGATGGGACAATGAATCAACTTGAAAAAACAGATTGGAATAATAAGAGAAAGGGTACACATGACTAAAAGGCTAGAACAATGGGCTAATAAATTAACAGAGTAGAAAAATGGCTAATAGGCACATAGGAATAGAGGGTAGAAAGATGGGTTGACAGAAGTGGATGGAGACGTAGAAAAGTAGATTAGAACAGAAGATTCACCCAAAGCACAGTAATCAATTTTTGTTCAGTTTACTGGATGCCTAGATTTATTCTATCATAGAGCTATAGTAAGAATACAAATAAATGGGGTAGATAGAAATGGAGGGAAGTCCTCTAGTTTAGAATGGTACAATAATTTATTAAAGTCTTATTAAAAAGCTACACTAGATTTTTAGAATACAATATCAACACAAAGTATACAACCTAGAAGATTTTGGTTTTTTGTTGTTGTTGTTGTTTACCTTTTATTCTTCTTTCTGACTGACCACAGTTTCCTCTCCCCACACTCCTTTCAGTCATGGATTGGCTACTCCCACAAGTTCTGCAAGACCATTGCCCCAGCACACCTTGTAGGCAGAACAGATTGTAAGTCAAAGGTTTTGTTGTTGGGTTAATGACCCAGTCCCATTGCTGGGAGCCTTACCAGGTTATGGGAGATGAACAGCTCAGGCTCTCTATACCACATTACTAGGAGAGTTCACTAGGGTGACTCTTGTAGATTACAGGAAGCTTCCACTACACTAGGTTTCTATATTCCCTCCCCCAAACCCCTGCCAATTCCGGTTGCTTCTCCTGTACTCTTTACCTCTGACCCTACCCTTCTATGTGATCCCTCCTCTTCTCACCCCCGACCTCCTGCAGACCACATGCAAATTCTATTGTATTTCCCCTTCCCAGGGAGATCCATGTACCCCGCCCCTTTGAGCCCTCATTGTCACTTAGCCTTTCTAGGTCTGTGGATTTTATGATTCTTTACTTAATAGCTAATGTCCACTTATAAGTGACTACATACTATGTTTGTTGTTCTGGGGCTGGGTTACCTCATTGTGTAATTGTACCAGATTTTCTGTATCTCTTCATCAGTTGAGGGACATATAGGTTGTTTTCAGTTTCTGACTATTGTGAATAGAGCTGAAATTAACATGGTTGAGCAAGTATCCCTGTGATAGGGTGAAGCATACTTTGGAAATAAGTCCAAAAGTGGTATAGCTAGGTCTTGAGGTAGATCAATTCACAATTTTCTGAGAAACCACAATATTAATTTACAAAGTGGTTGTAATAGTTTGCACTCCCACAAACAATGGAGCAGTATTCCCCTTGCTCCACATCCTCACTAGAATGAGCTGTCATTTGTATTTTTGATCTTAATCATTCTGACAGGTGTAAGATGCAATCTCAGAGTAGTTTTTAAATTTGTATTTCTGTGATGGCCAAGGATACTGAACATTTCTTTAAGTGATTCTTGGCCATTTGAGATTCTTCTGTTGAGAACCCTGTTTAGATCTATACCACATTTTTTTTAAAAGTCCACTTTTAATTTTTATTAGAACATTTTTTTAATTTATTTTATTTTATTTTACAATATAATTTAATTCTACATATCTATACCACATTTTTAAAATTAGGTTATTTGATTTGTTGATATCTAGTTTCTTGAGTTCTTTATATATTTTGTATATCAGTCCTTTGTCAAATATGGAATTGGTGAACATCTTTCCCATTTGAAGGGTGCTGGTTTGTCCTATTGATGGTGTCCTTTGCCTTACAGAAGCTTCTGTTTCATGAGGTCCCGTTTATTGATTGTTATTCTTAGTGCCTATGCAGCAGAAGAAAGGATACTGTTTTTGCATCTTCTCTATTAGTCTGTTTTTTTTTTAATGGGGAATTGATATTGGGAGAAGTAAATGACCAACAATTAATAATTTCTTATATTTTGTTGGTGGTGTTGGGTGGTGGTAGAGAGTGTGGTGTGTGTGTGTGTGTGTGTGTGTGTGTGTGTGTGTGTGTGTGTGTGTTCCTTATTTTAGTTTTGCTGGTGTGAAATTACTTTTTTTCCTGTGTTTTTTATAGCTGTTGTTGATCTCCGTGGATTGGAGTTTTCCTTTTAATACTTTATGTAGGGCTGGATTTGTGAATAGATATTGTTTAAATTTGAATTTATTTTGTGCTATTTTGTTTTCTCAATCTATGGTGAATGATAGTTTTGTTGGACATGATAGTCTGGGCTGCTACCTATGTCCTCTTAAAGTCTAAGTCTGCCGGACATGTGTAGGTCCTTCTGGCTTTCAGAGTCTGTTGAGGAGTCACGTATAATTCTAGTAGGTCTATGTTAATATGTTACTTGGATTTTTCCCTTTACAACTTTTAATATTCTTTATTGTGTGTTTGTGTTTTGATTATTATTTGTTAAGGAGTTTTCTTTTCTAGTTCAATCTATTTAGTATTTTGTAAGCTTCTTGTACCTTGATAGTGCATTTTAGGTTAGGTAAATTTTCTTCTGATTTTGTTAAAAATATTTACTGGGTCTTTGAACTGGGATTCTTCTCTTTTCTGTATTCTTATTATTCTTAGGTTTGCTTTTTAAATTTTTTTATTTGTAGCATCCTAGATTTCCTGGATGCTTTGTGTCAGTAATTTTTTTTTAGATTTAGCATTTTCTTTGACCAATGAATTTATTTCTTTTATTACGCATTCTACACCTGAGATTCTCTCTTCCATCACCAGTATTCTGTTGGCTATCTTGTCTCTGTAGTTCCCATTCACTTATCTAGATTTCCCATTTCCAGGATTCCCTCAGATTGTGTTTTCTTTATTACTTCTATTTCCATTTTCAGGTTTGATTAATTTTATTAATTTCCTTCATCTTTTTGTTTGTTTGTTTGTTTTTTTCTTGGCTTTCTTTAAGGTATTTATTCATTTCCTCCAGTAGTTTCTTTGTGTTTTCCTGGCTTTCTTTAAGGGATTTTTCCCCCAATTTTCTCCATTTTTTTTGTTTGTTATTTCCTTAATTTCCTTAGGGGATTTATTCATTTTCTCTTTAAAGACCTCCATTCTCTTCATAAAGTTGATTTTAAGGTCATTCTTTTGTGCTTCAGCTGTGTTGGAATATTCAGGGCTTATTTTAGTAGGATAGCTGGATTCTGGTCGTGACTTATTGCCCTGGCTATTATTGATTTTATTCTTTCATTGGTATTAAGGCATCTGGGTTTGGTATAATTATAGGTGTAAATGTAGATTTCTGAATCTTATCTTTGTTGGATGGGTGGTGTTATTTCCCTAAGTTTCTGTTTCCTCTCTAGTCTTCTGGCCTGAGTGGTCTGCATTTCTGGTGGTTGGTGTGTCCTCTTGTTGACCAGCATGCCTCAGCTAAGATTCATGTGGTTAATGTGACCTCTGGCATTCTGTGTGCTGGCCTGGCCTGCTGTAAAGGTGGGGCTGCCTCTTGTTTTATAGTCTGGGATATTTGGTCCTGGGTGCAGTCACTACAAGAATTAAGGGCTGCTGAAGACTGCTACCAAATGAGTTAACATTAGGGATGAGGAACTTGACCCTGATTTTCAGATGACTGAACAAGAACCCAACACAAAGCCTTTGTAAATACAACATGGAAATTCAAAAGCAGAGTTGATGCAGGTGATATATATATATATATATATATATATATGAAAGGTCACTCGAGATGTATTTAATGTAATTTAGCAAGAGAGGTCAATGGAGGTAATATCAGAACTTTGTAAACCATGTGGGAGCGAATTTTTTTCTGTGACTGGGGTTCTAAAATACAAGGATGAATAAGTAAGGCCACCACATTATTTATTTGCTGATTATCCAGGTGGTAGTTAATATTCTAGCTGAAAGCAAAATATAGGGTAGATATATGTTCATACCTTCTGTTGGAGATGTTTGTGTACATTTACCCATATGAGAAGCCATTATGGGCAATCACAATATTTAATTGTGGATTCTATAAGATCAGTGTGTGACATCAAGATTAGAGTCTGGTGTGCATGTCACAATGTCTGAAGCTTGTGCAACGTGGAAACCTTTCATAAAATAAACATTAGGTACAATGCTTCAGGATGAGACCCTTGCCAATGTTATTTCTGAAGTGTAATATTTATGAGTCTCCTGGTAAATCAACAATTAGAAGTTATCATGAAAACTGGAAAAACAAAGAGCTTGTCCTAGATTAGAATGGATCAAGTGCATTGAGGAGAATAAAGGAAAAATAAACTCAATCCTCTTACAAATAAATGATTTAAATGGCCGGGCAGTGATGGTGCACGCCTTTAATCCCAGCACTCGGGAGGCAGAGCCAGGCACATCTCTGTGAGTTCGAGGCCAGCCTGGACTACCAAGTGAGTTCCAGGAAAGGCGCAAAGCTACACAGAGAAACCCTGTCTCGAAAAAACCAAAAAAAAAAAAAAAAGATTTAAATGACCTTCATGAACACCCAAGCACACCTACTACCCATGTACCCAGCACAATCATCAATAATTCTTCATAAATGTACTTGAGTAAATATATTAGTAGGTGTGTAACAATAGTGTACCATTTTACTTAACAAAAATGAAAATACTAGTGCAACAGTATAAAGGCATTTAAAATACTACATTTGTATTATTTTATTATATTTGAGCTAAAATTATTTTATTTTAATTTATTTGAAGTTTTCAAACATTACAATTCTGTGATCATCTAAAAAGTATTCAAAATATTTTTTCCTTACTGAAAATTAATATATTCATTAATTGATACATCAGTTTTTATTTCAGGAGATATAATAAATATTGTTCTTATCTCTTCCATTTTGTGTTTGTGTGTTTATATATGTGTGAGTGTGTGTGTGTATGTCTATGTGTTTTTCGTGTGTATATGTATGAGTGTGTGTTTGTTGTGTTGTGTATACATGTATGAATGTATCTGTATGTTTGTGTGTATGTGTGTATGACTCTGTATTTGTGTGTGTGTGAGCGTGTGTTGCTTGTCTGTGCACATGTATAGGCCTTCTCTTGCACAGACATACATGGAAATCTATAAGATCATGAAAAGTTAAAATGATTTACTTGATCGTACTAGTGCAATTGCTCTCTTTTCAAATAGCTTCCTTTTCATGAATACAGAAGTAGCATTAGCTTAGCATTGTACTCTAGGGCTTATTTTATATGCAGCATAAAAGCATCTGGGAAAATGATCTTGTTTTTGTGTTGCTGATGATAGTCTTGCTAATGATATTAGCAGCGATTTTTCAATTTCAAGTGTTACATATCTTTGTGTCATAAAGTGATTTTGTTGAGTCATCTTGATAAATTTAGTATGAAACCAAAACCCCGAACATTTTCAGGAAGTTTTTCTCTTATAATTCAAGCTGCTCGAATTTTTGCGGTATCCTTCACTGTGAAGGGGTGAGGAGCAGTGCCGGAGAAAGAATGAGAAGAGAGCTGAGCTGCTTCTACCTGTCACTATAGTAACTGTACCTGGAAATTATGAGCCAAAGAAGAAAGGCAGGAAAGTAAGGGTGAGAAAGCAGTGGGACCAGGCCAGCAGGAAAGGCTCCCAGGGAGGTCAATTCTCTCATTTCTTTATGATCAAGAAATATTTCATTTTGGTCATATAAAAAACAAATTGAAAATTATTGCTATACTATATACTGAAGATTGCTGTAACTGAAAATTTTCCACATCTAACAATCACTTAGTCATGTTTAATTTGCATACTAATACTGAAAAATAAAATGTATTGCTAATAAAAGTTAATTTGAATTCTTTGGAACATTAGTATTTAAAATTTGTTTGGTGTGTGTGTGTGTGTGTGTGTGTGTGTGTGTGTGTGTTTGCAAGTGTGTCTGTTTGTCTGCTTGTCTCTATATGTATATGCCAGGTGACTGTGAAGGCCAGAAGTTGTTAGATCCCATTCAACTGGAGTTCCAGTTGTTTGTGAGTCATTTGGTATGGGTGTTTATACACAAACTCAGACCTCTGGAAGATCTGCTACCACTATTAAGCTCTGAGCTATCTCTCCAACCCTGTAATATTATTATATCCTTAAAGTGTCAAATATCCTGCAGTTAATCTCCATTCATGTGAGTAACATTGAACATTGTTTCTTTTCATTTTAAGGGGATGCTAACTTTGTCCTTTGTTTCTATGATTTAATGTTTACTCCAAACTGTATGTGCTGAGCACTTGTTGAGCAGCAGTGTTGAATGCATTTAGGCCATGAAGTTTGGCCTCCTGAATGCACTAATCCATCCTTGGATTAGTAGATTTCAGACTTGTGGGTATGTCTTGTTATTAAGGGATCTCTCTCTATCATATTTGCTGTGTCTCACTGTGTTGTCAGGCTGACCAACAGGTAGGGCAGAGGCAGGACTCCCTGGGGCTGAGGGGGATGATGAGTGTCAGCCCCCAACCCCCCCCACACACACACATACATCTGAGAGAGAAACACACAGGGCAGTTGTCAAAGCAGGAACTCACTTTATTGTATCAGGAGTGAACTTATTTAGGTTGGGGGGATGGGTGGGGTGAGGATAGCAGGCCAATGAGATGATGCTATCTCAGCAGTTACTAGGCAGAGGCCCAATCTAGGTAAGGTAGTGCTGAGTCACTCATGAGGAAGTCATGTCCCAGGACAGGTCACCAAACTCAAGCTAGGCTTCGGAAGTTACACTGGGCCTCACGCCTGGGCCTTCTGGGGCTCAACACTATGTGATGCTGTGTTGATTACATTTCTCACTGCTAAGACACAAAAAGGGGGCGGGGAAAACAAAGAAAATGTGCCAGTTCCATATCTGCTGCTGTGATAAAATGTTCTGACAAAAAGCAAATGGATTAAGGGAGGAGGAGCTTGGTCCTGTCCTAACTTGGCATGCTATGCTGACTAGCCAAGGGAGGCCTTGCCCTGTATGGGGAAGGGATGGGGGAGGTAGGGGAACTGGAGAAGGGGAGGAAGGGGGAACAGGGGTTGGTATGTAAAATGAAAAAAATGTTTAAATAAAAAAATAGAAGAAAAATGTAGTGATATTTTATTTGTTATAAAATGTGATGTTTTATTTGTTTATGTTAATAAATAAAGTTGCCTGGAGATCAGAGTTCAAATAGCCATTAAGAAGTCTGGCATTGGTAGCACATGCCCTTCATCTGATCACATGGCAGACAGAATCTCTGTGGGGTCAAGGACACAGTCAAGCATGGTGACACGAACCTTTAATCTCAGTACCAACCATAGAGACTTGGAGGTCTGTAAGACAGGCAGTGACAAGGAAGTCATGTTTCTGGGCTTAGAGCCAATGAGAAAGCAGAACAGAAAGGCAATAAAAACACAAGTCAGGTAGGAAGAAACTCTCTCTGGGGAAGCTACTGCTGGTGGTAAGCTAAAGCTAGTCTTGGCTTTTGCTCTGATCTCTTTGGCTATTTCCTTTGTATTTGGCTCTGTGTTTCCTATTTACTAAGACTGTTTAGAATTTCATCTACAGAAAAAAGCAATAGATTTATCTTTCTCAAAATTCCAGTTTATTGTCTATCACTCTGGGAAATCAGGTAGGAACTTGAATCAGCTAGTCTTCTTCATGCTGACTTGTGCTGGTCCACTCCTTATACTTACACAAGAATCAAGTCCATAACCTGGTACCCACCACATTTAGACTGGGCCTTCTCATTCCATTTAAATTAAATTTCTCACAATCATGCTCAGAGTCCAGTTTGAGCTCGTGTTTCAACATCTGGGGAATCTGATGGCATGGAGAAGGCATCTGGCACGGCTTTTGTTCTTGAATATATGTGATTGATCATTTGCTGTGCTTTGGCTACAAAATGTCTGCTATAGACTCCTGTGTTTGAACACTTACAAGATGGTGATGCTACTTAGGAGGCTATGGGATGTTTTGGGACTATGATTGTTTGAAGAAGATGGTCAGCTCAAGGTGGAAAAAGATGAGGATTCAGAGCTGCATATTCATGTCACCATATCCAATCTCCCATGACAGATTATAGCTCATTAGACAATAAGCCAGGAGACATCTTTACTTCCTGAGACAGCTTAATTTTCTTTCTTCTTTTTTTAAAACTTCCCCTTTTATTTATTAGTGCCAACATTTTTCCCCCCCCTGGAACTGAGGACCGAACCCAGGGCCTTGTGCTTGCTAGGCAAGCGCTCTACCACTGAGCTAAATCCCCAACCCTGACAATTTAATTTTCAATTTGAAACAACTTAGAATTCTTACTGGTTTACAGAGTTTTATAGTTCTCTCTCTCTCTCTCTCTCTCTCTCTCTCTCACACACACACACACACACACACACACATACACATATATATTCACACACACAAACACATACATACACATATACACTCACACATGTACATACAAACACACACAGACATATACACACATACATACTCATACATACACACACACACACACACACACACACACAAGCTACTACAGAACAGAATATGAAGGAGGCAAAAGAGATCAGCTTAATTTCTATATTCTGGTATATAAAGGCTTGTGAATTTTAATAGCATTTATTCACTGACAAATGTCAATCCTGTATGTCCAATTTCAAGTTCTTTCCATCACTGACAGTAAATGCTTCTCTGCATAACACTTATAGATTTTATGTTCTGTTCAACCTGCAGGACTTTGCATCTACTCTCACTGTGCTTATGTTTTCTCTATTGAACTCATCATCATTTTACAATTCATGTATTCAATTATTTACTTCCTTACTCTCTTTATTATAATGTAAATTCTGTTCCATGGTGCTTATGGTGGCAATTCATTCATAAAATAAGCTAAGAAGATATTGTTTGACTATCAAATGACTGTGATCATGATATAAGTGATTTAACTGTGATTTTAAGCCAACATTTTGTAAAACAGGTATATCATTAAAACACATAATTTACTATCACATAAAGATTAATGTAATATTTTAAATATATTTTTGAGCTGTTAATTTAATTACTTCCTGTGAGATAGTATATAAAAGGGTTAATGTTGTATTAAAATATGTGGAGTTCAGGTTCATGATCCTGTAAGCTGTAAATGATTATATGTTTGGCTAATCTTTCCTCAATGTTTTAATTTCAGGTTGATTGGCCTATGCAGTTTATTGAGTGTAAATATGTCATATTTCTCTTTGTGTTATTAATTTTAGAAAGAATCTTACTGATTTTTAAATTTATGATACAGTTTTATACATTGACACTGTCACTGATTGCTTTAAGTCATAGGTCACATTGTACCAATCATAGAGTTTGAACTTTGAAGAGAAAACTGTTGAAGAGAAAATGCTGCCCACTTTTTGGTAAAAGAGCTTAGGTGTACCATGTTAGATTTTTAAATAATCTTATCATCTATAATGAAGCTGATGCTTGTAAAGTTGGAATCTGTTAATATTTTGTGTATTATTTAATCTTTTAATGAGCATGAATTAAAATACATTTATAACATAATTTGTTTTATTTTAATTATGTATTTAATTTATTTTAATTTTTGTTTTTCTCTTTCTCCCCCCCACCCGTGTGTGTGCATGTGTGTGTGTGTGTGTGTGTGTGTGTGTGTGTGTGTGTATGTTATAAGGGTTGGGGAAAACTTTTATATTTAGGAAGCCCTCATTTGTCAGTTGTATAGATTACACATATTTTCTGTCATTCTGTAATTTGATTACCCGCTTTGTTTATTTCTTCCTTTCTAATGTAGAAGATTTTAGTTGTATCTTTTCCTGTTTATCTATTTTAGCATTTATTTTTTATGCTTTAGGTATTTACACACACACACACACACACACACACACACACACACACCCTAGCAAGTCTATTCTGTGGATTTTTCCTTGAATTCTTCAAAATTAATTCCATTTTAGGTTATTATTTTTTAATATATGGTATCAAGTGGATTTCTGCTGCTCAATTGAAGGCCACACCGGGCAGAAGAATAGACAAATGACCTTCTTGCCAGCTGAGCTGCCCCACTCCTTAGATCAAGTTCCCAAAGATCCATTTCATCATCCTGCTGTGGGATGTTCTGTATGGCAAATGTGTTGCTAATAAAACACTGATTGGCCAGTGGCTAGGCAGGAAGTATAGGCGGGACTAACAGAGAGAATTAAAAGAGCAGGAAGGTGGAAGGATTTGAAGCCAGCCACCACCAAGACAGGCAGCATGTAAAGATGCCGGTAAGCCACGAGCCATGTGGCAAGGTATAGATTTATAGAAACAGATTAATTTAAGATATAAGGACAGTTAGCAAGAAGCCTGCCACGGCCATACAGTTTGTAAGCAATATAAGTCTCTGTGTTTACTTGGTTGGGTCTGAGCGGCTGTGGGACTGGCAGGTGAAAGAGATTTATCCTGACCGTGGGCCAGGCAGGAAAACTCTAGCCACATCATCCCTTCTTGCCACATCACTTCCTGCACTGCTGGCCTTCTGTCCCCATCTCCAGTGGACTTCCCCTGCTCAGATGCAAGCCACACAAGTTAGAGGAACAAAGACCCCCTCCTGCATCAAGACCAAGCTAACCTCCAACAGTACAGACCCCAATTTGAACAAAGACTCTATATTGAATCATAGGTCACACTGGCTATGAGAAATCCAGGCCACAAAGATCAGAAGACCAAAAAGGAAACAGAAACCAAAGAATAAAACACACACCCAACAAAGACAAACTCAGAAATCAGGACCAAGACCTAATGTTCCCAAACCCAGATGTCCGAATGTCAGAGTAGCAACCAAATTAACAACAGCCCAGGGAATATGGTATGACCAGAGTCCAACAATGATAGCAAGAACTAAAGATTCCAATTTTAAAATTATTTGAACATATAAACTAATTATTCCAGATGAAGCACATGAAGAAGACCTTAAAACCAAATTTATAAGGGTGATAAAGATCCTTCAAGAGGAAATAAAAAAATCACTTAAAACAGTTGAAAAAAAGACAAGCAAAAACTTGGCAGAAACTAAAAAAAAAAAAAATCCCTTAAAGAATGCTAAAAAGCCAAGAAAAGAAAAGCAGATTAAAGAAATTAATAAAATTATTCAACACATGAAAGGAAATAGAAACAATAAAGAAAACTCAAACTGAGGTAATCCTGGAATTGGAAAATATAGGTAATTGAACAGGAAATACAGACACAAAAAGAGCCAACAGAATACAAGACACAGATGAGAGAATATCAGCCATAGAACATACAATAGAAGGAATAGATTCATCAGTAAAAGAAAATGTAAAATCTGAAAAATCCCTAATACAAAACATCCAGGAAATATGGGCTACTGTGAAATGGCCAAACCTAAGAATAATAAGAATAGAAGAAGGAGAAGAATCCCAGCTCAAATACTTAGAAAATATTTTTTAACAAAAATCAAAGAAAAATTTTGTAATCTTAAGAAGGACATGCTTATAAAGATAAAAGAAGCTTAGAAAATATCAAATAGATTGAACCAGAAAAGAAATTCCCCTTTCCACATAAAAATTAAAACACAAGACATACAGAGCAAAGAAAGAATATTAAAAGCTGAAAGGAGAAAAGACCAAGTTATTTATAAAAGTAAACCTTTCAATTATACCCACCTTCTCAATTGAGATCCTAAAAGTCAGAAGGACCTGAGGAGAGATCTCGTTGAGACTTTAAGAGACAGCAGATACCACCTAAAACTCTTATACCCAGCAATACTTTCAATCATTATAGACAGTGAAAAGACAATATTTGATGAGAAAATCAAATTGAAGCAATATCTATCCACAAACCAAGCACTATAGGAAGTGTTAGAAGGAAAATTCCAACCTAAGGAGGCTAACTACACCCACAAAAACACAGGTAATAAATACTCTCACATTGGCAAATCCCAAAGAAAAGAAACACACACACACACACACACACACACACACACACACACCCCAGAACCACCATCACCACCAGCAACAGCAATAGCAAAAAAATAAAAGAAATTAGCAATTATTGATCATTATTATCTCTCAATATCAATGGACTCAGTTCCCTAATAAAGAGACACCAACGAACAGAATGGATATGAAAACAAAATCCATACTTCTTCTGCATATAAGAACACACCTCAATATCAAAGATTGACATTACCTCACAGTAAAGGCTTGGAAAAAGTTTTTTTCAAATAGATGGACCCAAGAAGAAAGCTGGTGTAACTACTGTAATATCTAACAAAATAGACTTCAAAAAAATCAATTAAAAGACACAGTGAAGGACATTTCATACTCATCAAAGGAAATATCCACCAAGATGATATTTTAGTTCTTAACTTCTATTCCCCAAACATAATGGCACCCACATTTGTAAAGAAACATTATTAAAGCTTAAACATAAGCTTAAATCAAACTTCACACATACAATATTGGAGAGGGGACTTCAATACCCCTCTTACCAATGGACAGGTCATATACACTAAAACTAAATAGAGAAATAATGGAGCTAATAGACATTCTGAATCAAATGGACCTAAAAGATATCTATAGAACATTTAACCTAAACACAGAAGAATATATCTACTTCTCAGCTCCTTAAGGAACATTCTCCAAAATCGACCTCATAATCAATCACAGATTAAGTCTCAACAGATACACAGAAACTGAAATAAACCCCTGTATCTTATTAGACTAACACAGATTAAAGCTGGATTTCAACAACAACAGAAACAATAGGAAGCCTACAAACTCATGGAAAATGAAAACCTCCCTACTCCGTGACCATTAGGTCAAGAAAGAAATAAAGAAAGAAATTAGAGTCTTCCTAAAATTCAATGAAAATGAATGCACTACATACCAAAATTTATGGGGAACAATGAAAGTGGTGCTGAGCAGAAAGTTCCTATCACCAAGTGCCTTCATAAGGAAATTGGAGAGATCCCATACTAGTAACTTAACTCCACACCTAAAAGCTCTAGAACATAAAGACGCAAACACACCCAAGGGGAGTACACTGCAGAAAAAAAAATCAACCTGACAACTGAAATCAATAAAATATAATAAAGATAACAATAAAAAGTCAATGAAACAGAGTTGGTTCACTGAGGTTAAGACAATCAAAAAGACAGATAAACTCTTATCCAAGGTAATTAAAAGACAGACTGAGAATATCCAAATAAACAAAATCAGAAATGAAAAGGGAGACATAACAACAGACACTGAGTAAACCTGAAGATTCATTAGGTCATACTTTAAAAACATGTACTACAGAAAATTGGAAAATCTAAAATAAATGGACAATTTTCTCAATAAATACCACTTACCAAAATTAAATCAAAATCAGATAAACAATTTAAATAGACCTATAACCCCTAGGGAAGCAGAAGCAGTTATTAAAACCCTTCCAAAACAAAAAAGCCCAAAAGTGAGAGAATTTTAGTGCAGAATCCTAACAGACCTTCAAAGAAGAGCTAATACCAATATTCCTGAAATTATTCCACAAACTGGAAACAGAAGAAACAGTACCAAATTAATTTTATGAGGCCACAGTCACCCTGATATCCAAACCACATAAAGATTCCAAAAAGAAAACAAATTAAAAACCAATCTCCCTCATGAAAACATATGCAAAATTATTCAATAAAATACTCACAAACTGAATCCAAGAATACATCAAGGAGATTATCCACCATGATCAAGTAGGCTTCATGCCAGAGATGCAGGGATGGTTCAACATATGGAGATTAGTCAATGTAATCCACCATATATACCAATGGAAAGAAAACAAAACAAACAAGCAAACAGCAACAACAAAACACATGATCATCACATTAGATGTTGAAAAAGCCTTTGACAATATCCAACACCCTTTTAAGATAAAAGTCTTGGAGAGATTAGGGGTACAAGGGACATACATAAATATAATAAAGGCAATTTACAACAAGCCCATAGCCAACATCAAACCAATTCCAGTAAAACCAGGAACAAAATAAGGTTGTCCACGATATCCGTATCTGTGCAATATAGTATTTGGAGTTCTAGCTAGAGCAATAAGATACCTAAAATAATTCAAATGGATATAAATTGGAAAGGAGGAAGTTAGAGTATCGTTACTTGCTGATGATATGGTAGTATATTATAATGGACCCCAAAATACTCCCAGGGAAATCCTGCAGCTGATAAACACCTTCAGCAAAGTGGCTGGACACAAGATTAATTAAAAAAAAAATCACTACACTACCACTCCTATATACAAAAGATAAACAGCCTGAAAAAGAAATCAAGGAAGCAACACCTTTTATAATAATTACTAATAATATAAAATATCTTGAGATGACTCTAGTTAATAAGTGAATGACCTGTATGATAAAAAAAACTTCAAGTATTTGAAGAAGGAAAGTGAAGAAGATATCAAGAAATTCAAAGACCATAGATCATTAGGATTAACATAGTAAAAATGTTCATTTTATCAAAAGCAATCTCCAGATTTAATATAATCCCCATCAAAATTCCACCTCAATTATTTACAGACCTTAAGAGAACAATACTCAAATTAATATGGAAAAACAAAAACCCAGGATAGCTAAAACTATCTGGTACAATATAGGAACTTCTGTCTGTTCCTGGCAACACCGATTTACTTCAGAGAGGAGGATGGGCATCGAAGACACTCCATATGGAGTTTATCTTCTTCTTGACAAAAATAGCCATTTGGACAAGAAACTGTTCTTGCCTGGACTGCTTAAAAAATGTATCAACTGGACATGCAGGACCCATAGGAAGGTGACCACTGAACTTTGCTTGACAAAATGGTTCTTCAGGTTCCTGCTTTGCAGAGGAAACTGCCAGACATTCTACAGGACACGGAGAAAAATAACTGAGAGACTCTAGGCCTGTGGGCTAAAGACAGATTCCCCAACTTTACAAAGGAACATTAGGTGACTGTCCAGGTTGCCAGCTGTCTCTGTCTACTCTTGCAAGGTTCCCGAAAGTTGCTTGCATCCTTCTCCCATTTCTCAGGTAATATTATATCCTCTGAGGTCTTTGATGTAGTTAAAGACTAGTGAGTTATAATTTTCCTTAGTTATAATAAAAGATAAGTTAGTTATAAAACCTTAGATTCGCAAATATAGGATAGATAGGATATCTTCTTTAATTTTGCCAAATACAAATAGACTAGATATTATAAAAAGACTAGATATTGTAACTGTAATTCTTGCTTGACAATTGTTTTGCTATATGTAATTTTACTATGTGAAAGTTAAAACCTTCCTTTTTGAAAAAAAAAAGGGGGGAAGTACTGTGGATGATTGATTGATAAATAAAACACTGTTAGGCAAGAAGTTTGGTCAGGACAAGAAGAGAAGAAAATTCTGGGAACAGGAAGCCTGAGAGAGAGAGAGAGAGAGAGAGATGCTGCCAACCGTCATGATGAAAAGCAGATGTTAAGATACTGGTAAGCCACTAGCTACGTGGCAACTTATAGATTAATAAAGATGGGTTAATTTAAGATATAAGAACAGATAACAAGAAGCCTGCAATGGCCATACAGTTTATAAGTAATATAAGTCTCTGTGTGTTTACTTGGTTGTGTCTGAGCGGCTGCAGGCCTGGCAGGTGAGAGAGATTTGTCCTGACCGTGGGCCAGGCAGGACTGGAGAAAACTCCAGCTACAAACTTCTGGAGGTATTGCCTTCCCTGATTTCAAGCTGCACAACTACTGAGCTCTAGTAATAAAAACCACATGGTATTGTCATAAAAAAAGAAAGGTTCATCAATGGAATTGAACAAAGACCCAGAAATAAATTCACACACCAATGAACAATTGATTTTTGATAAAGAAGCCTAAATATACAATGCAAAAAATAAATGATCTTCAGCAAATGGTGCTGGTCTGACTGGATATTGATATGCAGAAAATGCAAATAGATCCATATCTATCAGCCTGAACAAAACTCAAGTCCAAATGAATCAGAGACCTCAAATAAATCCAGATACAGTGGACCTGATAGAGGAGAAAGGAGAGAATAATCTTGAATGCATTGGCACAGAAGACAATTTCCTGAACAGAACACCATTAATGCAAGCACTAAGATCAGCAATTAATAAATGGCACCATATGAAACTGAAAACCTTTGAAGACAAAGGACACTGTTAATAGGATAAAATGTCAACCCAAAGAATGGAATAGATTTTCATCAACTCCACATCTGACAGAGGGCTAGTATTTAAAATATATAAAAAAAAACAAGAAACTATTAATCAACAAACTAAATAATTCAATTTAAAAAAAGGCCACAGATCTAAACAGAGAATTCTCAACAGAAGAATCTCAAATGGCCTAGAAACACTTAAGGAGAAGTTCAACATCCTTAGCAATTAGGGAAATGCAAATCAAATGACTCTGATATTCCATTTTACACCTGTTAGAATGGCTAAGATAAAAAACACAAGTGACAGCTCATGCTGGGAAGGATGTGGAGTAAGAGGAACACTCCTCCACTGCTGTAGGAATGCAAACTTGTATAAACACTTCAGAAATCAATATAGTGGCTTCTTGGAAAATTGTGAATGGAACTACCTCAAGACCCAGCTATACCATTCCTGGGCATATTGCTAAAGGATGTTGCATCCTATCAGAACTCAACTGTGTTTGTATCAGCTTTATTCATAATAGCCAGAAACTAGAAACAACCTAGATGCCCCTCAACAAAAGAATGGATAAAGAAAATGTGGTACATTTACACAACAGAGTATTACTCAGCTGTTAAATACAATGACATCATGAAACTTGCAGACAAATGGATGGAACTAGAAAAAAAAATCATCCTGAGTGAGGTAGACCAGACCCAGAAAGAGAAAAATGATATGTACTCACCTATAAGTGGACATTAACTATAAAATAAGACAATCATAGTACAATCCACAGACCCAGAGAGGCTATTTCAAAGAATGGGGCCTACATTATTCTCTCTGGGAAGGGGACATAGAACAGATTTATGGACAGACTAGGGATGGGGGTGATCAAGTGTGGGGAGGTAGAAAATACCTGGAAAAACTGGAATTGGGGGACAGTTAGGTTAATGAGGCAAAAACCTAGGGCAGTGGAAATAGCATGCAATCTAGGAGAGTACCCCTAGCAAAAACTAGTAACGGGGGACAGGGAGCCTGAACTGGCCATCTTCTGTTACCAAGCAAATCCTCAAGTGGAGCAATTAGGACACCAACCAAGGCACAGTAACTTCAAACAATAGTTTGTCCTGCCTACAGAATGTTCTGGGACTGGAGCCTAGCTGAATTGTCATCAAAGAGACCATAGAGATTTCATCCAGTAACTAATGGGAACAGATGCAGAGTCTCACAGCCAAACATTAGGTGGAGCTTCATGAGTCCTATGGAGGAGTGAGAGGAAGTATCAGAGGAACCAGAAGGTCCAGGGACATCAGAAGAACATGCCTCACAGAATCAATTAACCAGGACTCATAGGGGCTTGCAAATATGAGGGAATCATAGGAGTCTGACCTAGATCCTTTGCATCTATATTACTGCTGGGTAGTCTGGTATTCTTGTGAGAATTCTCAGATTGGAAGCAGGGGCTGTCTCTGACTCTTTTGCTTACTTGTGTGACCCTTTTCCTCCTACTGGGAGACTCATACAGTCTTATATGCCTGGTCTTATTTTAGCTTTTTATGCTGTGTTTGTTGGATGTCCCAGGTAGGCCTGCTCATTTCCTAAGGGAGGCAGAGTATAGTGGATTTGGGAGCAAGGGGAGGTAGGGAAGAGACATGGGAGTGAGGGGTGGAGAGGAGGGAGGGGAAACTGTGGTCCTATATAATATATTAAAGAAGAATAAAAAACAAGAAAAGAAAAAGGTATCTAGATTTATTCTTCTTCAGTTAGATGATCAATTTGTTCTCCTGTGTGTGTTATAGAACCTTTCAAAAACTCAATTGGCCACAAGCTTCATTCTTATTGTATCTATGTATATGTGTGTATATGTGCACATTCATGTATATGCAGGTGTGTGTGTGTGTGTGTGTGTGTGTGTGTGTGTGTGTATGTATTTGTGTAAATGCATATATCTACCTGGAGTGATGTTTCCTCTATTATGTTTTCAATAATCTGTATGAAATAAATTTCCACTCATATGATCATATTTTCATTTACTCAATGGATATTTATTAAATAACTTAATACATTCCTCAATTAAAACTTCATATAGAAAATGTAGAGGTATTAGTTTGTTGAATCATTTGAAACTCTCAGGATCAGTATCTGAGAATAACTAAAAGTTAACACACTCATAGTATTCAGAAAAGATCAAATACATTCCTTCAACCAGTAAGAAATTTGCAGTGTAAACTCAGAAAAATAAATATAAAATAGAATAATATGATAAATTTTTCAGATTATTGAATGATTTTTAGGATGGTGTTTTTAATGTAAATTTATTTTTAATATCTAAAATACTTTGGCACAATGGGCTGATGGTCATGATTTAAAGTAAGGACCTATCAAATATGCCCCAGTTTTCATAGTTATATGCTAAAAGAGTAAGTACAAATAAAATGTTTATAAAGACTATAAAAGTATTTTTAAAAGAATAGTGATCTACTACTTATGAGTTGTTTGCAGTCACTAGTCAGCAACAGGAACACTTCAACAGAGATAAATTCAAGCCAAATTTGTAAATCAGTGTGATTTTGATTTAAAGAGATGTGTACTGATACACATTACAGAGAAGTGCACTGCACTTGGGTATTGGGAATACATTAATATGGCCAGTAGATATGACGGTATCTTCTACCAAATATGTATGTGCCATAGTTTGATCTTATATTAC
Organism: Peromyscus aztecus; assembly: GCA_902168405.1. Taxonomy (NCBI): domain Eukaryota; kingdom Metazoa; phylum Chordata; class Mammalia; order Rodentia; family Cricetidae; genus Peromyscus; species Peromyscus aztecus. The sequence goes on from CABHPQ010000335.1 coordinate 42,413, forward strand.
TCTTCCTCATTTTTCTCTTTCTACAACCTCCTCTCTGTCTCTTCATTGCTGCTGTCATTTATTCTATTTAACAGGTGAGTTAACGGAGACTCCCATCAGTTCATAAAGGATGAAATCCGTATCTGAAAAACAAGCACACGTCACTTCCACGCAATTCTTATTGTACAAGTAGAATGTAAGATCAAAGTACATAGTGAGAGCTGAAGGCTTGGAAGTGAAAGCTGAAACTAAACTGTGAGCAGTAAACCAAGCAGCTGTGTGTTCATAATCCTCAGATGTGTTTCTCCACAGGTTGGAATTACTTCAAGAAGCTATGGCAGTTATTTCCATATGTGTTTTGGAAGCATCTTCTCTCTCCAGGGAAGACATCTCCTGGATTCCATTTGCATCCCTTCTCCATTTTAATAAAGAGAACAATTTTATAGATGAGTAAAGAAACATTTATCATTAAGAAATTCTGGTCTCGCATGCTTTCTGTCTTCAAGTTAATTACTTATCCCATCCGCGAAAAGCTCCACAAAGAGCAGGAGATAGGCAGTAAAAGCTGATGGAACACAACTCAAACAAAACGCATATAAACAATGTTAAGTAAGTGCGTGCTTTATTTAAAACAACAATTTGGAACTATTTAAAATAAGATGGTGAAGTTTTTTCTCTTTCAAAATAATAGTACAAAGTGGATTATATGTAAACTGTCTAACAGCGCTATTTGTGGTAAGGAATTGTGAATATGTGCTTTATAAATATTGATGTCTTACCTCTATCTTAATTAACTATGCATATACTAACTTAATTTCAACACAGATATTCATAAGTTATCATCACCTGTGATTAATATTCCAACATCGATACATTTTAATTATTAAACTCACTCTCCAGGTACTGAAGTTGGAACATTGGACATCATGTTACACTTAATTTCAATGCCTTTATAGTTGAAAACATTGTAAGTTACAACTCAGAGAACACACACTTAGATACACAATGGTTCAAATTAACAAAATCAAGTCAGAGAATTTTCTTTGCTGAAAATACTGTTCACTTGAAACAGAATGAATATTGACAAGTAAGAAGTATTATGAAATCAAAGCCCCTTGCAATTTCATGTAACAGTTAGCTATAATTAATTTTTGTATGCAGCAAATCCTTGAGATTCTTGTACACATAAAAATGTTCATTAATACTGCAGAAAACATGACTTGGTAGTGAGTAAAATAAATAGGCCCTGATAATCCAAGACCAGGATTGAAAAAGACAGGGCAATATTATAGAAAACTGTGGACAACTATGTAGAATGTTTTAGAATAGAATAGGATTTTATGAAACATTACAAAACATACAGCATACTATTTACTTAACAAAAGCAATCTTAAAGGAAGAAAACAACCACCAAAGAACATATTTTTAATAATAAGGCAGTGGGTAATTTTATGAAACCAAATGAAATTTGACCATTACCACATAGCCATATATGAAAAATTAGTTTAAGGACAATCAAGTAATTGAAGGTATGTGAAGAAAATTTCAAAATAAATGCACAGTAAGTCTCTATGACTTTGATGCCGTCAAAGCATACTCTCAGACAGGATCCTGACTGTATGAACAAAAAGTGAAAGACAAGCTGGATGACATCAAACTTTGCCCCATCACATCATATATCAAATGGACATATGACTGAAAAAGGGCATGGGTGTGAAAAATGAGGACCCAAACTCACTCCTGAAGAAAATGTGAATTGTAAACTTGATTGGGAAGCAGAGATCTTCATCAGATGGTTCAGTAGGTTACATAAGAAAGTAATTACATGCCTATGTGAATTCCAAGGAGAATTTTTTTTAAAGTAGATAAATAATAAATAAATAATATTTTTTTTTCAAAATTTTTGTTAGTGTTTTGTTATTTGTTTTGGGGGGTTGGATCTTGTTTTAGAGCCCAGAACTGTCTTGAAGTCACATTATAGGCCACCTTGTCTTTCTCAGCTCTCCTAGCTCAATCCTGTGGACACACTGTACACAACAAAGTATGCACAAACACCAACTAAAATATTTATTATTTTTACACAGAAACATATGCAATGATATTCCTGAGTTCATTGTCTGTGATAGACAAGCACTATATATAATCTATTCATGGACAAATGATAGATACACTATTTTGTGCCCATAAAATGCAATAACATCCTTAAAGTAAAGGACTGAGTTATACTTTTTCATAAGTAAACCTTGAAATTCTAGTTAAATAGGCCAATCAAAAAGACATATGAACAATTCAATTCACAAAAAAATGCTGGAATAAGGAAATCTGTGGAG
>CABHPQ010000336.1:0-39995 GCA_902168405.1 Peromyscus aztecus
TTTTTCCAACAGGGTCTCATATAGCCCAAGCTGGCCTTGAACTTGCTATATAACCAAGAATGACCTTGAACTTCTGATCTCCTATCTCACCTCCTGAGTGCTGAGAGTAAGGGCATATGCCACCATGTTTAGGGCTGTTTGTTTGTTTGTGGTGTTGGCATTGAGCCCAGCACTCTACAAACGGAGTCTTTTCTGCAGTCCCTCTGATGAGCTGGCCCTGAGATGCTCACGGTCATGTCAGTGTGCCTGGATGCTCGGAAATACTACAGCAGTTTTTCAAAGCTGTACCTGTGTGCCATCAGACTTCTTCTCAGTAAAATCGCCCATCATCTGGAATCTTTGAATTAGTAACTTCCAGTCTGGTGTTCAGGTTCTTTCAGCCTGACACCAAGTTACCACTTCTGCCATCCTGTGGACCTCCCCTGGATATCAGCTTGAGACCTTGCCTATGTCCAATGTCTGTCTTTCCTTCCTGGGGTCCATTCTTTTTCTCAAGGAGGTGGTCAGATTCTCGATGCTGGAGGACATGTGCCACTCGGTTTTCTAGATCTAGCATTTTTGGATGACGCATGGCTTACAGTAGATGTTCCCTGAACACTTGATACGTACGTAGGTCATTTGTTCATTCAGCTGAAATCCAGATGCATGGAGTACTCTCAGCTTTGTCCTCACCTCCTCTCAGTCCAGCTCAACTCTAAGCTCTTCTCCCCTTAAGTCACCCAAGGCACTTTGTGCTGCTGATGTTATCACCAGGTCTACTCTACAGCAGGGTGTCTCGCTTCTTTGTCTGATGTCACCTCGCCATCCACAGATAAGCACCCAAGTGTCTGTGAGCTGTTTTCCTTCTTATGCTTTTCTGCCCTTTCCTAGTTTCTTGATGAGCATGTTATTTCTGTAAACAGGAAACAGTTTAAGAGAACAATTGTGGAGGTACATCTTCCCCCACCCCACCTCTGTAGCAGTAAATGAACCCCGAGACTGCACATTTATCTGTTTTGGGTGACATGCTTTTAGTTCCTCAGTTCCTGGCTTCTTAGAAGCCCGCACTGCTTCTTGTGGCCTGCTGAAGACGAGCATTTCTATTTCTCCCTCCTTTCCAGTGTCTTAAGAGCCTACTGTGCCCTTGCTGCCTCCCTGTCTGATCCCTCCTCTGTCCTTTGTTGTAAGACTTCTGTCTCTGGTGTGCCAACGAAACTGCTGTGCTACAGGGTCCCCACCCCCACCTCCCCAGCGGCTGCCTGAGCTGGCTGTGCACGTTGGCACTCCTTCCAGCCTCTCTAAGGTCCTCTTCCTGTTTTCTCATCCTTACCAGCTGTCTTCTGGTTCCTTCTCTGCCCTTCCATAGGTGAGCATCCCAGAAGGGTGTCCCTAGCTTTCTCTTGGCTTGCCCTTAATCCTCCCTCCATGCTGCACCTGCACTGGGCTTTCACTGCTCTTCCTGGTTTATTGAGATGGGGTCTCGGATAGCCCAAGATGGCTAGTATACTGGCTACCTAATGGATAGTAGCCCTGTATGACCTTGACCTCCTGCCTTTATCTTCCAAGTGCGTGTGTCACCACATCTGGCTAAAGGATGCTGAACTGACAGTCCCCACACTCCTAGGTTGAACTTCAGACTTGTATTTCTGTCTGTTTTTGGACACATGTGCCTGGACTATCCTTCAGACCTGATACCCTGTGCCGCACAAATAGAAGGGCCCAGCGTCAGCCCTGTCCCGTGATGACAGTGAGCAGATGAGTCCTCCTAGCTGCCTGTTGGGTTAGTGACCTGGCTGGCCGCCGTCTCCAGGCTGGGGGAGGCCTGCTCACTGTCCTTTTCTCCTTACCTCTGCTGTGTGTGTCAGGATGGGCACCGTGTCTCTCACTGAGCTCTCCAGACTTCCTACTCATTGTCCCCAGAGTGTAGGCCTTCAGCACTTCTTCATTCATAGTGGGGTCCTGAGGACTGGGGACTCGGAAGGCACACTGACCTGCTCTGTGTTTTAAAAACTCATTTAAACATTGTTATTAATGAAAATGGAGTTGGGGGAGAGGGATAAGGGAAGTAGCAGGAGGATGACTATAATAAAGATAAGGATATGGACATATGAAAATGTCATAAACCCATTATTCTGTAAACTCACTAAAAAATTATGAAAAGGGGCTTGTGAGCTGACTCAGTGGGTAAAGGTGCTTGCAGCCAAGCCTGACAACCTGAGTTCAACCCCCAGAACCGGCATGATGGAAGGAGAGAACCGACTCCACAAGTTGTCACACATGTGGGTGCACCTGGCTTGTTTGCTTGGGTGCCCCCTGCCCCCCCCCCCCCCCACGAAGATAAGAAAAAGAAAGATATTTTTAAATTAATAGAAAAATTGTTACAAAGTCTGGGGCCTAGTACATACTAAGCACACCATTCTACCACTGAGCAACATCCCAGCCTCTAAAGTGTGTGTGGGGGGGGAGAGAATTTAGATTTGCCACTTAGCTACTTAGTAGTTCCATGACCTTGCCCAGGTTCTATAACTTCCCTTCCCTTAACTTCCTCAGGGGTAAGTTAGGGGTACTAATGTGTTCGTGAGCAGATACCGAGTGCTCAGTGTGGTGGCCAGTGCATTGTCAGTTACTCTTTCTCCAATGAAGAAGCCACCTAGCTGTCCTGTGCCACTGCCTGTCTCCCTACTTCCTATCCAGCCCTCCTTACTCTGTCCCAGGCATGTCCGGTAACCAGCAGGCTGCCGTCTGTTGTGACCACGCGTCATTGGGGTCTTGCACATTCTGCTTTTTCTTTGCTTGGAGTGCCCTTCTTTTTCTGGTTCTGTCTGTGGCTCTTTATTAATCCTTCAAGAACATGCTGAAATCTGTCTCCATGCAGAGTCAATCACTCTCACGAAACCATATTGCACTGCAGCGATCTCTCCCTCTCCTTACAGCCCTCCCCAGGGTCTTGTTTTGTGACCTGGGCTGCCTTGGAACTCATGAGTGTAGCTCATGTTTGCCTCAAACTCAGAATCCTGCCTGCTGTGCTGGTGCACATACTTAAATCCCAGCAAAGGCAGCCTGATGGCTGTGAGTCTGAGGCCAGTCTGCGCCACATACTGAGTTCTAGGCTGGCCAGTGCTGCACAGTTGAGGCCTGACTCACAAACAAACAGAAAACAGCAACAACAAAGTTATACCTCCTCTACCTCAGCCTCCTGGGTGCCGGGATCACAGGCTTGTGCCACCATAACTGCAGTGACTTGTCCCCAAGGCTGCCTTCTTGATCAGACAGTGAGCTCGGTGGGGACTGCAGTCTCTTCCCATAACTGGCACAGAGCGCACACAGCATGCGTGTTCAATTGGTCTGGTTGAGTTCTCTAAGATTTGTGGTGCTCCCACCTGTCCAGGCTGCAAGAACTGGCTGACCGAGTGCTGGAGCGCTTCCAGGCCCTGGGACTCACAGTGAAAGAGTGGAACAGTGTGAAACTGCACGCCACCGTCATGAACACACTCTTCAGGAAAGACCCCAATGGTGAGTCCTCCCAGAGCTGCAGCGGGCTGTGCTCCACAGGGCCTCGGGGCTTAGCTGAGCTTTAAACGAGTGGCCGTCGTGAATCTCTGTACTCTGTGATGGACCCAGTGGAAGCAGTGGGGGGCACACCTAGCGTGACACTTAGTTTTGTCACACACGGGGTTGTCAGATTTTGCAAACAAAAGTATGAGATGAGGGTTGGGGTGCAGTTTAGGGTAAAGTGCTTGCCTTGTGTGCATGAGGTCCTTCTTCCAATCCTTAGTATGCCTCCCCCAAGAAGGATTTAAGATGCCCAGGCAAATAACCTAAACAGTGAAGAATCTCAGTCTCCCCCGGCACCATTCACCTTGTTTTTTGAGACAGGGTCTCCCACTTGCCTGAAATTCACTAAGTAGGGTGGTCTGGATGTCCAAAGAGCCCGAGATGTTCCTGTCTCTGCCTCCCTCCGACTGAGATTATAAGTGTGCCACTGTGCCAGGTGTTTTTGTTTTGGGTGTTTCGTTTTGTTTTGTTTTTTTAACATGGGTTCTGGGGATTGGGCTCAGGTGCAAGGCAAGCACTATACTGATTGAGCTGTCTCCCTACCCACAATTTCTCCTTTTAATAGTTTTTTTTTTTTTTTCTGGTATTGATTTACTTCTTTCCAAACTGCTCATGTTCTTTTTTCTTAGCAGGGAATCTGTTTATGTTTGCTTTGCTTGTGTTTTTGAGATAGGATGTCATGTAACCCAGGCTGGCCTTAAAATTTGCTATTCAGAGGGGGTGGCCTTGAACTCTTCATCTCCTGCTTCCACATCCCAAGTGCTGGCTTTGTAAGTGTGGGCCACCATGTCTGACTTTCAGAATTCATTTTTTAAGCTGTGGAGTGTGCCTGAGGCTGGGGACTTGTTTAGAACACTTTTCATTCGAGCTAGGTCCGGAGTCCCCACACACATAGCTAAAATGTGTTATGTTCATAGAGTTGTTAGAACTCTGACCTGGGACTCTGCAGACCTGGACAATGAAAGAGCATACTGCAAAGTAGAAATATGAGTGCTTGTAAAAGGTCTGTCAGTAGGCAGGAAAGAGTTACCAGTCAAAAAACATTCTGAAAGTTAAATAATTCTTAAGGGTCCTTTGAATTTTCTCTTTCCTGTGCTCTTCTCTGTATTGAATTTTTTACTTGAAAAGGACATGAAAAGATATGTTACTTTTTCTTTTCCTGTCTCCGTTCCCTTTGATATTCTTCTGACTGTCCTTTAAGGACATCTTTTGGGACATGCAACCTAAATTAACTTCGTCAGCTAGAGTACAGTTTTGTTTAGGCCAAGGTCATGGACTTGCTGCCTTCCCGTGTAGAATGTAAGGATATCTTTAATGGTAGTAAAGCCCCCACACATTAGAGGTAGTCCTTAAGTCTACCCAAATCCTGGACACCAGCAATTTTGAATAGTTTATGTGTGAGCTTTTGTGTATTTTAGCATAATAAAAATCACATGCCCTTTATTTGGGGTTGTAGAAGCCTGGAGGTGACTTAGTGGAGAGCTGAGCTCCGTGGAGGAGCTCCTTAGTTACCTGTGCATACAGTTAGGGCTGGGTGAATGCTAAATGAATGAACTACATGGAAGGGGTGGTGACAGCAGCAGGAGAAGCCTCAACTCTTGACTGTCAGCTGCTTCTCCTCCCACCGTGCGCTGCTTTCTAGCAGGAGGTGAAAGTCTGCTGGATGGCCTGTGGCCCTGTAGCTACTCAAGAGGTCGGCACAGACACACTTCTCATGCTCCTCTCATGTTGTCTTTGGATTATTTACAGCTGAAGGCAGGTACAATCTCTACACAGCAGATGGCAAATATATCTTCAAGGAAAGAGAATCGTTTGATGGCCGAAACATTTTGAAGGTCAGTATGATGCAGAGTGACACGGAAGTCTTTTGGTGCATGCCCTGAGTGAGGGAAGAAGCAAGTTGTCACCTTCCCACTGGACTGTGTTTTCTCCTGCTTTTCATGAAAGGATGGCTAAATGTTTTAATGTCAGAGGGCGGGGGTAGAGGGGAAGATCCATAGATCATCCATCTGTCTGTCCGTCTGTCCATCTATCTATCCATCCATCCATCCACCCTCCCTCTTGGCACCTCTAGAGTACTTGAAATTCTTGATTTAAGAAAGAGTAACATTTCCCAGCTACTTTGATACTGGATTTGAACCTAGTGAGTTTTACTTTATACTCTAGAGGCTTGAGTTTCCATTTTTAAGAGAAAAAATTTGTTTTGATCTAGTACATTTTTTCTCTTCATCCACAGAGTTGCTCTCCAAGGTTACTTTCTGTCTATTTTTACTCAGGAGCAGTCTGTGTCCTAAAAGTAGGTAGTCAGTGTCTGCCTGCTAAGACCTTGCTGTTCTGAATCCCATTAATCTAGGAAATAGAAATGCAGGGAGTTCTGTCTTTCATTTCTGTCTCCTGCACCAGCTCTGCTATAGCTGCTCTGTCAGGCTAGCATGCCATTGTTCCTCTGGGCAAAGAGACCAGGCTTGTTTGTGGATGGGTTAGGTCACACAATTTCAAGGCCAAAAATGTTTCCCAGAGGTAAAGAGTGTGTGCATTCGTATTAGTCAGGGTTCTCTAGAGGAAAAGAGTTGACAGAATGAATGTATATGTATTAGAAGGGGTATTTATTAGAATTGCTTACAGGCTGTGGTCCAGCTAGTTCAACTGGCTGAATTTTGATGGAAAGTCCAAGATAGCCATTCGGTCTATAAAGCTGGATGTCCCAGCTGGTCTTCAGTATAGGCCGGAAACCCAGTCAAGTAGGTTCTGATACTAGCGAAGGAATGAACTGCCAGCAAGAGTGAGGATAATCAGACAGAGCAAACACTTCCTTCTCCATTCCTCTGTATAGCCCAACTCAGGAAGGTGGGGCCCACCTTTAGGGAGGGTCTTATCATATTAAATTCAGACGAGCCAGTCAGAAATCCCTCACCGGTGTGCCCAGTTGCTTTGGTTTTCCTTGACTCCAGATGTAGTCAAGATTAGCCATCAGTGTGTAACAGTGGGCCGAGCCACTTCCTCTTCAGTGGGCCCTATCCTTCCCCTCCCTCCCTTCCCTGATTCCTTTACCTCATCCTTTGACGGACTGAGTAGCCCAAAGGTTCTTCCCGAAAAGCTCCTCTCACTGGCTTGTATCACAGGCTGTTTGGGTTTCAGTGATTGGTGGTGGCATGTGCCTTTAATCCCTGCACTTAGGAGGCAGAGGCAGGTGGATCTCTATGAGTGCACGGCCAGCCTGGTCTACAGAGTGAGTTCCAGGACAGCCAAGGCTACCTGTCTTGAAAAACAAAAACAACAACAATAAAAAAATCAAGCTAACAACAACAAAAAGCAAAGTAAGTCCCACGACGTGGGTTAAGCCTGTAATCCCCCCATTTAGGAGATGGAGGGGGAGGCGTTAGGAACTCAGAGATGTTCACATGCATATAGTGAGTCTGAGAGGTCTGCCTGGGCTACATAAGACCCTGTCTCAAAAACCAAAGAAGCAAATAAGAACAAGGAATGGAAAATTCCCAAACCAAGGAGATAGAGGAACATTTGAGTCCTATAGAAGAGTGGTGATGCTAATTATAGCTGAATTCATCAACCTGCCACTCGCCTGCAAAGCTGTGTCATGAAGGAGAGGCTCCCAGTCAGGGGTGGTGGTGCACACCTGTGGTACAATACTTGCCTAGCACATTCATGGCCCCAGGTTTTGTCTCCAGGCCTGGAAATCTAGAGAGAGAGAAAGATCTTTTTATTGAAATTTCCTGACCTGGACCCCCTGTGATGACTCGTGTGTAGCGCCCTCTAGTGTTGACACTCCCCACTCATGCCTCATCAGTCTTAGAGCTGGGCCCAGCGAGCGATTGGAGATTATTTAGTGTCATCCCTCATTTGAATCTCCAACAGAGGATCTAGTGTGGTTAGACTCGCCAAGAGGGATTTTAGTTAGTGGCATAGACTGGAATCCATTTTCCTGCTCTTTTGTGCAAGGGTAGTCTGTATTTAGGTGGGGTTCATGCGATGATTAAGGTCATGTCTGTCAGAACCAGAGTAATGCCTGATTAAACTCAAAATGGCAGGACAGCAGGTTCGCCAGCTGATCTGAAACTGTAACTAATGAAAAACCAGACTTTCGGGGCTGAGGGTGTAGCTCAGTGGTGGAGTACATGCTTAGTGTAAGCCAGATGCTGGGTTCAAGCGCCAGCACCAGAGTAATGATGATCAGCCTTCCACTCTGAGTATACCAGCATTAAAAGAAGCATTTATTCACTGGGAAGGGGAGACAGTCCCTGCTTTTCAGGAGCTCCTGCCTCTGAGGACACAGTGGACAGTTCCAGCATGAAATTGTGGGCCGATGTGCAGAAGAGAAGTAAGTGCTTTGAACAGAGGACAAAGTATTCACTAGTATCTGTAGTTTCTCTTATTTTATTCCTTAATCACTGTTCCAGAAAATGGAATCTTTCACCTGTGTTTCAACCAAGGGAACTAAGTCTCTTGAAAAACCAAGGCAACTGTGGGTATACCTGTCACAACCCCAGCATCAGTACACCCTACGTAACTGTGGTAGGCCACCCTTTGGAGTTGCTGTGCCAACTAGAGTATGAGAACCAATGTCCCCAGAAACCCTTGAATTGAAAGAAAATATTTAGAAAACCAGTCGATTATTTTTAAATTTTAAGGATGAAATTATTCTTATTTTAATTTTTGATTTTTGAGACGGGTTCTCATTATGCAGCCTTGGCTGACCTGGAACTCAATATGTAGTCCAGGCTGGACTTGAACTCATGGAAATCAGGCTGCCTCTGCCTCCCAAGTACTGGATTAAAGGCATGGGCTTGTTGTGGATTCTAGATGACATGCACACAAGCATGTGGAGGCCAGGGGACATCCTGTGTGAGTTGGCTCCTTCCTTCCACCACGTAGGTCCCAGGGATCAAACTCCGGGAGTCAGACTTGGTGGCAGGTGCTTTTGTGGAATGAGCTATCTCACGGACCTCAGAATTATTATTTTAGGAAAAAAAGGTATTAACAAGATGGGAGCTGACGGAAGTACACACAAGGTTAGCCATGTTGGGTACTGAGGAGCCCAGGTTACCTGTGCAGCATACTAACAGCTACACAGGCCAGGATCCGGAATGTCTGCAGGAGGCAGCCTTGGAGAAAGCTAAGCTCCTCAGCTACGCATCGAGAAACCAGTGCCCATTGCTGTAACTTAATGAGTGCCCGACGATTGCCGCTCTGTTCCAAGAGGGAAATTGGTCCTTCTGGTTCCGTGGAATAGTGTGTGTTTTGGGTGCCTTGTTAATAAGAAGAAAGTCTCTAATGGCTTTTGGAGGGGGAAGGTGCTTTTTTCTTTTGTACAGCTCTGTGAGAGTCAAAGCAGCTGTGACAGACTAGTGTCTGGTTATTCCTGGTTAAAATAAGCTTTCCCTAAGAAAGACTTGGAAGGAGGAATTGACAAAGGATTATTCTGCTGCGTTATTCAAAGCAGAAAAGGAGCAAACACAGTCGGTGATGGTGTTTTTATGGCAGGCTCACAGCTGCAAAAGCAGATGCATTAGTGAAATGGCCCAGGCCAAATTAGGAGGCCGATGCTCCCTGAGAGTTTCCAGTTCTAAGAGGTAGCAGGAAGGATGCTGTTTGTATGATCATTGGCTGTGAGCACCATGTAACCGGAGAAACAAGGCTGACCTGAAGTCGTAGCAGGAGCTAAGGGAAGAAGCTGCTCCCTCACCGTCGGGAAGTGATTGCTCATCAGCTGCCAGCCACTGACAGGGAGGCAAGTGGCCTTCTTCTGGGGGACTTGGGAAGGATTGTGAAACAATAGACTTGGTCTCTAAGACCCTCCTCTCAAAGACTGACTGCTCACAATGTGTGCAGACTACAGACTGAGGAAGAAGCCCTTGGTGGCGAAGACAGACATGGGAAGCACTGCAGGTCCCAGGCTGGAGGTGCTACCATTTTCCTAGAGGCTTCAGTGATGCAGTCCTGTAATCTCAGCTGTTCAAGAGGCTAAGGCAGGAGGATGGCAAGTCCAAGGCCTGCCTTGGCAACTTACTGAGACCAGGTCTCAGAAATAGGGCTGGAGATGTAGCTTGATGGTGGGCTGCTTGCGTAGCATGTACGGGGCCCTGGGGTCAGTCTTTAGAACCGGAGGGGGAAAGTTATATTAATCCTGATGTGGGAACTCGTGTGTGACCCTAGCATTTGGGAGTGGGGGCTGAGGCAGAAGGATTGCCGTATGTTTAAGGCCATTCTGAGCTACATAATGGTTCCAGGCCATTCCAGGCAACAGAATGTGACTCTCAAAAACAAAAACACAAAAAATATGAAAAATGTATGCCAAGTCTGAGAAAGATTAATTTATTTTGAGAAAGCTTAAACTAGGAGACTGGCAGCATTAAGCTGGGTGTATTAATTTTTAATAGTTTCCTCTAAAACATGGTTTCAGTCGCCCCTGCCTCACTGAGACTAGAGTTAGATGTGAACTAGAGTTTTCCCAGCATTTTACTCATTTTCATTCCTTAGAATCCTTAAGAGGAACTCAGGAAGGGTAAATGTGTTTCCTTGATTTGTTTTTGTCTTTTAGACGTGAGCGTTCTTAGAAGAGAGACTTGTGGCCATGGTGGGGAGGTACAGTCAGGCCTTGAAGTCAGAGAGCGATTAGGGAGGGCGGAGCATCGTCCTGGAGGCAGTATGAGGGACTGTGAAGGAAGAGAGCTATACCACCCTTCCCACGTCTGGGGAGGAGCTTCGCTAGAAGACAGAGCCGCTGTGTGTGCTGTAAAGGAGAGCAAGCCTTCAGAGAAATCCCCAGAATGAATATGTTTCAATGAGATAGGCAGTCAACTTAGAGAAGTTTTCTAAAGGAAGTTTAATTGTTTGTTCTGCAAATGTGCATGGGCACAGCATATGTGTACTGTTTGACAGAACCATAGAAACAGTACAGCACTGGCCAGGTCAGGAACTAGAACATGTCCCCATGCCACACTCCCTGACTGGCTCTTTGGTCACTCTGTCCTCAGGGATAGACATAATTCAGTTTTAAATATTCCCAGGAAAGAGGCTTGTTCTGAATGAATATTTGGTTTGATTTGAAAGATGAATTCTTGCTCTGCCTCCCATGACTAGGTGTGTGCATGTGTAGATAAAAGGTAAAATTTAGGATTTATATAATATTCAGAAATTTGGAATTATGTGATTATCTTCTAAAAATTTACTTATGTGTGTGTGTGTCTCCTGGTGTGTATGCCACGTGTATATGTGCCCACAGAAGCCAGAAGAGGTCATTGGTCCTGGAAATGGAGTTACAGGTAGTTGTGATCCACCTGACATGGTTTTTGGGAACTGCACTCAGGTCCTCTGGAGGAGCAGCAAACATTCTTAACTGCTGAGCCATTTCTCCAGCCCCTATGTATTATTTTTTTAATTAATAAGCTTTACTTTTAGAGCAGTTTTAGGTTCACAGGAAAACTGAGAAGAAAGTTAAGCGTGTCCCCCCACCCCCCATCCTACTGTATGAACTCCTGACATCCAGCCCATAGCTACGTTTGCTGCAGAGTGGACCTCAGGCCCGTCATTTACGTGAGGTTCACTTTGGTCTTTATTGCACATTGTGTGGTGCCTCCACCACTGCAGGAGCAGACAGAGCAGCTGCGCTGGCACTGTCCTTCTTCACACACACACACACACACACACACACACACACACACCCAGCCACCGAGGGCATCTGATCTGTGTGCTGTCTGCAGAACACCCTGCAGTAGAAACCACACAGCCTCTCCAGATTGGCTTGTTCCACACAGCAAAGTACAGTCATGTTTCCTTCATGCCATTTCTTTTAATATTTATTTTTTAAATTTTATGTGTATGAATATTTTGCCTGCATGTATGTCTGTGTGCCATATGCCTGCCTGGTGCCCTCAGATGTCAGAAGAGAGCATTGAATCCCCTGGAACTGCAGTTACAGACAGTTTTGAGCTGTCATGTGGGTGTTGGAAATCAAATTTGACTTCTCTGAAAGAGCAGCCAGTGCTCTCAACCCCTGAGCCATCTCTCCAGCCCTTTCATGCCTCATTGGCTCAGCAGCGAATTTCTTTTAGTGCTAAATGATACTCTGTTGTCTAGATGTCCCATGCTTTCTCATTCACCTTATTGAAGGACTTCTTGATTGCCTCCAAGTTTTGGCAGTTATAAATAAAGCTATAAATGTCTGTGTGCTAGTTTTGGTGTGAATTTAAGTTCTTATCTCCTTTGGATAAATAACAAAGCATAGTGGCTGGATCGTGTGGAAAGAGTATGCATAATTTTTTTAATACACATTTGTCTTGTATGGTGGCTGTGCCATCGAGCATTGCCACAGCAATGACTGAGAGCTCCTGTGATTCTGTGTCCTTGTCACACTTGGTCTTTTCAGCATTTGGAAGTTAGTCCATTCTTTTTTATTTATATTTTTCTTTTTAAATTTTAGTGTGTGTGTGTGTGTGTGTGTGTGTGTGTGTGTGTGTGTGTGTGTATGCTTATACGCGCGCACACAAACCACAGTGCACACGTGGAGGTCATTGGCAATGTCCAGGGGTCAGTTCTCTTCTGCTGTGGGACCCAGGGATAGAACTCAGGTACTCAGGCTTACACAGCACGTGCCTTTGCCCATTAAGCCTTTTGCCTGTCTGCCTAGGTTTGACCCTTCTGACAGGCACATAACAGAACCCAATTGTCTAATTTTCAGTTCTCTGCAACACAGTGTTGAACATCTCTTTAGATACTTCCTTGCCATGTGTATCCTCTTTTGTGGTTTCCGTTCAGGTCTTTGACTCACTTTTGTGATGGATGGAATGTCTGTGTCTAGATTCATTGTCTTGCTGCTGCATGTCTGGTTGCCCCAGTTGAGTTCTGCTCCATATTGTAACTGCGGTGGCGCACACCTTCAATCCTAGCAGGGAGGCAGAGCCAAGTGGATCTCTGTGAGTTCGAGACCAGCCTGGTCTACAGAGCGAGATACAGGACAGGCACCAAAACTACACTGAGAAACCCTGTCTTGGGGGAAAAAAAATGAGTTGATTGTATTTTTGTAGGTTTATTTCTGAGTCCTGTGTTCTGTTCCATGTGTGGAGCTGAAGCCCTGAATGAATGTGTATTATTGACAAGGACAGAGTGCCTCAGACCTAGGGAAGCGGTAAAGCCTTCCTCCTGTGTGTGGATGTTGGCAGTGTGTGGCATCCACTGCTTCCTCTTCCCAGATGACCACAACCGAGACTGCTCCCCGGTACTCCTGTAGAGACCCACCTAGACTGACCAGTCTCACGCTGTGCATACTAAACAGCTTCTGCTCCATTAGAGCAAGCACAGCCCACTCATCCCAGCTTTCCTGGAGGTGCGTCTGTGTGTCTGTCCTTCCTGTTTCCTCATTGCCCTGTCAGGTTTCCAGGACTATGCTGGATGGGCTGGTTCCACTTGCTGTTTTTTCGTCCGTTTCCCCCAGTCCCCACTGTCTTATGCTACCTTTCTAGTAGGTTTTAAGGTTGGATAGCGTCAGTCCTTTGACTGTTTTTTGGTATTGATTTGGCTTTTTTTTTTTTTTAAATAAACTTTAGAATCTGTTTGTGAATCTCCATAGGATCATTTTGTTCTGGGGGTTTGAGGATGTTTTAAATCAATAGATCAAATGGGATGTACCCATGAATTCTTTTTTAAAAGAATAGTTTATTTGTTCTTATTTTCTGTTAGCTGGTGCTTTGCTTGCATGTGTGTCTGTGTACTGCATGCATTCCTCGTGCCCGGGAGTCCAGAAGAGGGCGTTGGCTCCCATAGAGCTGGAATTGTGGGTGGTTGTGAGCCGCCATGTGGGTGCTGGGAATCAAAACCAGGTCCTCTGGAAGAACAGCCAGCGCTCTTAACTGCTGGGCCGCCTCTCCAGCCCTAGCCCCCTCCCTTTGTTGTTGTTGTTGTTTCAAGTCAGGGTTACAAGTTACAAGTTTCTCTGTAGCCCTGGCTGTCCTGGAACTAACTAACTCTGTAGACCAGGCTGGCCTCTGATGATCTACCTGGCCTCTAGTGATCTACCTGCCTCTCCCTACCCAGTGCTGGGGTTAAAGACTTCCACCACTACCATCTGGCTTCCGGCCTCTATTTTTAATGTCAAATTCTGATTGTCCATTGATGATAAATATAAAACTGAGTTTTGTGTATTACTCTTGTGTCTTATAAGCTTGATGGATATTATTACTAAGTCTAAAAGAGGTGTTTTTCTTGTTGTTGTTTTGTTTTTATGTTTTGTTGTTGCTGTTGTTTTTGTTTTTTTTGAGGCAAGGTCTCACTATGTAATCCAGGCTAGCCTGGAGCTCGCTATGTAGACCAGGTTGGACTCACCTGCCTCTGCCTCCTGAGTGCTGGGATTGAGGCATGCACTACCATGCCCAGCTTTTGAAATTTTTACCTAGAACCTAGGTCCTAGACCATCATGTCATCTGTGACAAAGAACTAACTGTTAGTTACCTTGCTTCCTTCCAAATACGTATTTCTTTTATTTTCTCTCTTACTTCTTAGCTGGGTCTTTGAGTATGGGTCTAAGAAGCAGGAATGAGAGGGGCATCTGCCTTGTTCCTGACTTAGCAGGAAAGTGTCGGGTTTCTCATCATTAAGTATGGTAGCTGTGAAGTCTGTTTGCTCTGGGCCTCAGTGTTTTATCAGACAGTAGCTCCCTAAGTAGCTCAGGCTGGCCTTGAGCTCTCCTCCTGCGTCAGCCTCCACACCCAGTAGTGTTTATTTATACCTGTTCTTCAGCTCTTAGACTCCACACAGCCCCTCCAGCAGGTTGTCAGTTACAGTCTCATTTTCCTGAGGTTCTTCCTCCTTGATGCTGTGACTAAGTTGTGATTCATTACAGCTCCATGTCTCTCAGGGGTTCTGTTACTGCACATCTGTAGTAGGTCTAGGAAGAGTTACCGACTTTTGGGTCTATTGAGAGTTTTACTTGTTTTTAACTAATGTGTGTGTGTGTGTGGGGGGGGGGGGTGGCGAGTACAGGTCTTCCTGAGCCATGATGTGCATGTGGCAGTCAGAGGACATCTTTCCAGAGTTGGTTCTCTCCACTGACTGTGGGAGCCAGTAGTTGAACTCAGGTCCCCAGGCTTGCAAGGCAAGAGCTTTTATTATCTGCTGAGCTGTCTCGCTGACTCTTACTTGTTTTTAGTATGGAAGGTTGACTGTGAAACTCTTTCATGATGAACCAAAACCCATGGTGAACCAAAACCCAGAAGTCTCAAAGCTTTACCAAAAAAAAAAAAAAAAATGTTGCTGTGCTGTGGCGCACGCCTTTAATCCTAGCAATTGGGAGGCAGAGGCAGCCAGATCTCTGTGAGTTCAAGGCCAGCCTGGTCTACAGATCGAGTTCCAGGACAGCCAGGTCTACATGGAGAAAGCTTGTCTGGGGAAAAAAAATTACTGGGGGCTAGAGATAGAACACAGTTGGTAGAGTGCTTGCCTGACATTTGTTGGATTTGATCCCCGGTACCACATGAACCAGGTGTGGAGGTACATGCCTGTAATATTAACACCTGTGAGGTAGAGGCAGGATGATCAAGAGTTTGAGGCCAGCTTGTGAGACCCCGTCTCAAATAAATAAACATATAAATACATAAAATATTGATTGCAAATAAAAAAACACTAGAGAGCACATTCTCTTACTTGAGGAAGAGAATTGTATTTGTTATATAGTTTTGTACAATTGAATTCTCAGCTCTAGTATTACTGGCCCTGAAAACTGCTTTTTTGTTAGTTGGCCTTTTAATTTTTTCCGTCATAGCTCAAACTTTTCTGGAAGCCCTTGACCAGTCACTGAATCCATTGCAGTATAGGAGGATGAGCAGCTGCCTGCTGCACTTGGGGCTAAGTCACTGTCTCTGGATTCATGCTGCATATGACGTCATCTTTTCTGCCTGATATGCCTGTGAATTGAAAAGATAAGTCGTTTATTGTTGTTTGCTTGTTTTGAGACAGAGTTTCATGTAGCCCAGGCTAGCCTTAAAGTCCACTGTGTAGTCAAAGACGAATTTGCCCTTCTGATCCTCTGGCCTCCGCCTTCGAAGTGCTGGGATTACAGGTGTGCACCACCACCCTGGCTGATGTGCTGGGATGGAAGACACAGCTTCTTGCCAATGAGACCAGCTCTCTACAAATGGAGCTACAGCTACAGCCCCGAGGATTTGACATCTTTATCTTATTTAGTAAAGTCACAGAGCAGATGTCACTTCTCTCGTCTTTTTTCTTTTCTTTTTGGTAAATTGTCTTTATTGATTTCACACATAATGACTAAATTCTGCTAGAAAAAGGCTCATCACTTTGGTAAAGCAAACGCCTTTTGAAAATGCAGTGTACATGTTGCTAAGTTCTGAAGGTTTTTCCTGCAGTTTGTGTCTCCCTGGCTCCTAGTTGTTTTATTTCTCTGATGATAAGACCTAATTGTAGCATCTGTCATGACTTGCAACTTTCCAGATTTTGTTGAGTCATTCCAAGTTCCCTGTCGGTCAGACATGCCGATCATGTAAAGCTTTGAGACTTCTGGGTTTTGGTTCACCATGAAAGAGTTTCGCAGTCAACCTTCCATACTAAAAACAAGTAAGACCAGCAGATGGCTCCTTAGGTAAAGGCGTTTGTAGTGTAGGCCTGGTGACCTGAGTTCAATCCCCAGAGCCCAAGAGAACATGGGAGGAGACAGTACCCACAAAGTTGTCCTTTGGCTGCCATGCCGCACATGTATCATGTCTCAAGTATACACATGTATGCACACACACACACACACACACACACACACACACACACACACACACGGAGGGAGATAGGGAGGAGAGGAAGAGAGAGAGAGCGCTTTAGCTCAAGGTGGCAACATATGTGTGTAATCTCAGCACTCCAGAGGCTGAGTCGGGATCAAGAGTTTTAAGACTAGGGCTACATAACAAGATCTTATCTCAGTAACCAAAAAGGAAAAAAAAGAAAGAAAGAAAAGTAATTTTCTATGTGACAGTCTGAAAGCATGGGCATCTTCTGGACAGCACTTCAGGCCACAAACTTGGAACAGCAGTCAGCAGTGAGTCTGGAGACCCCGGGTGACCCACCACCTGTTGTTGGGTCCTCAGTTTTTTAGTGGTAGAACGGGAAGTGGAACACACTGGAAGAATTCCAGGACATGAGAAAAGCATGTGGAATTCAGATAAAACTGTGTGAGGGCAAGGGTGTGGCTCAGTGGTAGAGCCCTCACCTGGTGTGCGGGAGGCCTGGAGCCCAGTCTCCAGCACTGCAAAAGCTTTCTGTGGGCCTCATCTAGTTGTCCTGGAGCACAGCATGGTCACATGTACCGGGACACTGTTGTGACCAAGAGTATGCGGCCATCTGGCCCTTTACAGAAGTGTGCTGATCAGAATTTAGGGTTTAGTTTAATTATCTCTTTTTGTATGTGTGTGTGTGTACATGAGTGTGTGTGCTTATGTGGAGGCTGGAGGTCAACATTAGGTCTCTTTCTCGGTCATTCTCCACATTGTTTGTTACAACTTTTGTACAACTAGCCGGGTGGTGGTGGCGCACGCCTTTAATCCCAGCACTCCAGAGGCAGAGCCAGGAGGATCTCTGTGAGTTCGAGGCCAGCCTGGGCTACCAAGTGAGTTCCAGGAAAGGCGCAAAGCTACACAGAGAAACCCTGTCTCAAAAAACCAAAAAAAAAAAAAAAACTTTTGTACAACTAGTTTTTTTGTTTTTGTTATGTTGTTGTTGTTTTTTCTAAGACAGGGTTTCTCTGTGTAGTTTTGGTGCCTGTCCTGGTTCTCGCTCTGTAGACCAGGCTGGCCTTGAACTCACAGAGATCCGCCTGGCTCTACCTCCTGAGTGCTGGGATTAAAGGCGTACACCACCACTGCCCGGTCTAGTTTTTGTTTTTTAATAAACGTATTAGTGTGTGTTGGTGTATGAATATGTATTGGTGTGTGAGTGTGTGTTGGGGATCTGAACTCAGCTGCTGCTTGTGTGATAAGCAATTTATGAACTTATCTTCCCAGCCCCTAGCTTATGTGGTGATATATATTATGTACCCTAATAAACTTGCTTGAGGATCAGAGGACAGAGCCAACCACTAGGTTAGACACGGAGGTCAGGCAGTGGTGACACACACCTTTAATCCTATCACTTGAGATCTCATGCCTTTGCTTGGGAAGCACACACGCCTTTAATCCCTGGAAGTAATATGGCAGGGTAGAGAAAGGTATATGAAGCATGAGGAAATAAGAATTCACTCTCTTTAGGCTGAGGATTTCGTAGAGGTAAGAACTAGTGACTGGCTGCTCTGCTTCTCTGATCTTTCAGGCAAGTTTATTAGGGTACACAGTATATCACCACAAGCTGAGTTATATTTTATCTCACCCAGTGCAACTCTGTTGTATTAGATATATCACACTTTAAAAACAAACAGAATCCTACCCTGCAGTTAGCCAGCCTTGAACTTGTGACTCTTTTTCCTCTGCCTCATTAGTGCTGTTGATGTGAATATTTAGCAGAGCCTCGAGATATGGAACAAATTAGTAAATATTTAGGAATCAACATTCAGTGAATGAGTACTATTGAATTTCTGTTTGTTTGGTTCATTTCTAGTAAGCATATTGATGTTTGTTTTGGGGGTACTGGAGGTACTGGCAATTGACCTCATCTTCTTCCCTCCTGAGTGCTAGAATTACAACTTTATAATTAGCACAAATAGCAGGAACATGTGAAGTTGAGGGAGGAGATTGTGACGAGATGTCTTGTCAGGCTATGGGTGAGGTTTCTTCGCTGTGTCAGTGATGGATGTGGTCACTGGCCTTGGCAGCAATGTCTGTACCCACCCAGCCATCTTGCTGGCCCTCTGCCTCCATTCTTGATGATTAAAATAGGAGAGTGTGGGGGATGATTGAGGTGTTGCCTTCTCCCAGTGCTGGAAGAGTACTTCATGTTAGAGAGGGTCTGACGGCTGCTCACAGATGCTTGAGATGGAACCCTAGAGCAGCTTGGAGCACTCCAGTGTGGCCTCTTACTGTGTGCTGTTCCCAGGAGGCACATCCAGATCCAACAGCAGTTCACAGAGCAGTTTCCTCTAAGTGTATGTGTTCCGTTGCCTGGAGAGTGAAGTCTGAAGACACTAATGAGGGTGCCGGGAGATGCAGCTGTCAGTGGGGGGAGGCCGTTACTGAAACTAGATTGAAGCAACGGCTGATTTTGATGGACACCACCTTCTATTCTGGAAAGATACTCCTCACTGTTCAATGGCTGTCTTTCCTCACGTGATGCTGCTTCTGTCTTGGCTTTTTTCCACGGTTACTGGTGACTTTTCTTTGCAGTGGTGTTGGAATACTTCCACGTGTTTTCTTGGCCTGGGGGGATGATGACAAGGTTCTGGAGGGTCTAGCCAACACGATAACGAGACATTGGCCACAGTTCGGCAGAAGCAGCAAGTGCAAAACAAAGAACCAAAGCAGGAGGCTGGCATTGCTGTCCTGGACTCCTGGCTGGCTCTCCTCAATGAAATGTGGTGACATTTCATGAATATCCTCTAGGCATAAAGCACTGAGCGAGGTGCCGATGTGGTGCCTTTGAAGGAAGGGGAATGAATATTCAGTCCTCTGAGCTCATTCCCATGAACTCTTTAAATGGGCACCTGGTCTTGTAGGAAATGCTCATCTGCATTCCTGTCTAGGGATCTGTTGATTTTCTTTTGTGTGTTATTCACTGAAGAAATGAGTCAAGTTTGGTTCTCTTTAGAGTCATTGTAGTTAGTGTGTTTGTGTACACATACATACATGTTCTTGTGTGGGTGGGTAGATACATGTGCATATGGAGGTCAGATTTCATGTTGAGTGTCTTGATGACTGCTTCACCTCATTTATTTTAAAAAATATTTACATTTTTTATGTGTGAGCATTTCTCTCTCTCTCTCTACACACACACACACACACACACACACACACACACACACACACACACACACACACAGTGAGTGCTTGATGCCCATGGGGGTCAGAAGAGGGTATCAGATTCCCTGGCACTGTAGTTAAGATGGTTGTGAGCTTCCGTGTGGGTGCTGGGAACCAAAACTGGGCCCACTGCCAGAGCAGAACGTGATTTTGACAGTTTTTGAGACAGGGTCTTTTACCAAACCTGGAGTTCACCAGTTTGCTAGACTGGCTGGCCCTTGAGCCCCAGGGGTCCTCCCATTTCCTCCTCTTTCCATCACACCTGGCTTCTCTGTGTGGGCTGTGGGGATCCGAACTCAGGTCCTCATGCGGAAACAGCACTGCCCATTGAGCCATCTCCTCAGCTTCCATTGCGGTTGTTGCTGTCATTGTAAACTACCAGCAGCGTGTGTGTAACTGGCGTGATTGTGAGACCGACCGTCTCTTTCCAGAAGTTGAAACTGTACCCCTAGAGAGCAGCTGCGCAGCCCATCCTTGCAATTGCAGGTAACACGCATTCTTCCTGTCCGTGTGATTCTGACCGTTCTAGGTACCTCATATATGGAATCATAGGTTTGTCCTTTTGTGTGACTTATTTCATTGAGTGTGTTTTTTGGGTTCATCTATTGTGTGGCATGTATCAGAATTTCATTCCTTATTATATGACTCACTATTATTAATTGTGTGGTTTTAATTACAATGTGAGAAAAACAGTAGCGGAATGTAAATCTGGACCCAGAGATGTTGATGGGATCCATCCTCTTTGAGGGAGACTACTACTGAGGCACCAGACTGGACCCTGAAGGGATGGCCCAGTGGGTAGAGTGCTGGCTGTGTGTATTAGTTGCTGTGATAAAATGTCATGTCCAGAAGCAACCTAAAGAAGAATGTTTGTTTTGGCTTACAATTCTAGAAGATTAAGTCTGTGGTGGTGGGGAATGCATGCAGGAAGCTGGCTGGTCACATTTCATGTGCACACAGGAAACAGCAAGCAAGCTGGAAGTGGGGCAAGACACTCATTCTCAAAGCCCACTCAATGATGTGCTTCCTACACCAAGGTTCCAAATGTCCTCAAATTCAGTAATCTCCCTGAACAGTGCCACCAACCGAGGACCACGTGTTCAAATACAGGAGCCTGTAGGGGACATTTTTTATTCGAACCACCCCATGGTGTATGTATTAGGACCCTGAGTTTGATTCCCCAGCACCCACATAAAAGCTGGGCATGGCAGTGTGTGCCTGTAATCATAATGCTGGAGAATGAGAAGACAGATGGATCCCTGGAGTTCTCTGGCAGACAGTATAGTCAAAACAGTATCACTCTCCAGGTTCAGGGACGGTGAGTGATAAAGAGACACCCAGGGTTGACCTCTGGACTCCACCTGGGCATGGCCTGCAAGGCTAAGTGCACACCCACCGCACACGCAGGGACACGCACGCATGCACGCCTCCTGACTGAAGGAAAGCATGGTGGGTAGGTACCCTGTGGCAGTGGTATCTGATTATGACTCCATATGTTAGAGAATTGACACAAAAACAAGCGACGTCGGTAGTACTGTGAGGCAGTGATAGCTTTAAAAAGGACAAAATCCCAGCCATGAAGCTGTTTTAGAATCAATGCTGAGCATTATTTTCAAAAATTAAAAGCTAGGGAGAAAGCAGTCTGGTTAGAAATCCAGCAGAAGTCCAATTACTCTGTTTTTAGATTGCCATGGCTTTCAGCTCTCAGGGCATGCTCGGGCATGATGATGTTCTTTCTTCCAAAGAGCCTTTGACTTGTCTGACATCTAGCCACACCTTCACAGAGGGAAGGAAGGCGGCTGTCTGAGCTGGACCGTGGAGCCGTGAGTGCGTTTCACAATGTGTAAAGCGGTGGTGATGCTGCTGAAGGCATGTTTCCTGTGGCTCTGGCTGACGGTTCAGTCTTGTCTAATGAGGTGAAAATAACGTAGTTGATAGCATGTGGCAGTCTGCCTTCTATCTTGCAAGAAGCTGTTCCTAGCCCAGCTATTATTTGGACAGCTATTGTTTGTGCATATGTAGACACTCTGTTGCCTGAGGATATCTGATTTGCTTTTTAACTTTTGGACACCATCCCCATGTTGGAGAAAGTTGGAGTGGAGATGGCCTGGCCCTGACTTCTTTCTCCCCCCTTGTCTCCTTTTTCTCAGTGTGTTGCTTTGACATAGCCAACAGTCAGTACTCAGATGCCTAATCTCCCTAAAGCCCCAGGCTGAGAAGTCACTCAAGCTGCCGGCTCTGGAGAGACAAGATCTAGGGCTCCGCTTCTGCCGACCTGCCCTTCCTTTCTGTGGGCCTTCTCTGTGGGTTGAGTACTGTTACAGGTACTGTCTGCTGGAAAGTGACCAGACAGGAAATAGAAAAGGAGAGGGACAACAAAGTTTAATGAGCACTAGCTCTGCCCAGGGCAGCCATCTGCAGAAACATCACCTGGGCCAGCTCTGAGAGAGCAGCCGCCCTCAGGGTTGGCAGGGGTTGGCCGTACAGGCTTGGGGCCTGAGCAGTCTCTAAGTCAGCAGCCACCAGACCGTTTACTGTGGTAAAGCAGTAATATCCATGCCTCAAGGCAGGGCTTTCTGGGAAGGAAACTTGACAACAGATTGAGCTGCCATCGGCCCTCCTCAGATGCCAGCTCTCGAATGGCACCGTGTGCGGCCTGCGCTGAGGTCAAGCACAACTTTCCAGCCTGTCAGCACAGCCTCCTGTCTCCACCTCCTCCTCCCCCATCCGTGTTTTTTTCTTGCTACTTTTCAAAATGGAAAGACTCTGCAGGGAGGGGAAGTCCCTTAGCATTTTGCATATTGAGGTGCTCAGCAGAACTGTCTGGCATCCTGTTTGTATATAGCACTTTTAATTCACTCTCTAATAGGTCATTTGGCTTTACCAGCAGTCTTAAACTTGATAATACTTGCATCAGCAGTGAGGTGCAGGCCGGACGTCCAAAAGTGCAACCCTGAGTGATTACTTGCAGGTTTTATAGCCTCCATTCCCTGGCTGTTTGTCGCCTCCCTAGGCTAGGCCAGGCTATAAACAGACCTCTTGCACACTCCAGCAAAGACCTGAGAATGACGGGGAAGTCCCTCTTCTCTTCTTGCAAGGAAAGCCATCCTTGTCGCAGAGATGAGGAGCCAGCTCATCGGTGGCATGAAGCGCTGTGGTATTGTTTGCCTGAACGAGCAAGAAGCAGGCGTGCGTGTTGACAGGGTGGAGGGTTGTAGCCGTCCCTGATGTGCACACAGCGTTTTGCCCTTTACGTATGGAGACTCCTGCTGATAGGACTTCTCCCAAGCACTGCCCTTGGCCTTGCTCCTTGGCTCTGAGGTACCCAGGCTTTCTGTGAGAACAGCACGTCCTCTTTTTATTGGCTATTATTAGCTATTGTTATTGACTCTGATCACTGCAGTCTGAGGTTTCAGATTAAAAGTAGCCTCTCTGCCCAGACTTAGGGCTGTATTTGAAGATGACTCAAAGATGACAGAGCCTTGCCAACAATGCCTTTTATTCTGAAGATGTTACTGTTGTCTTTACAAGTATTGCAGCTCCATGTGGACAGATTGTGGCTATAAAGATTCCTAGTAAACCTTCTCTTCTTCTCCTTTCAAGGAAACTGGGTTTTCTTGTTCGTTCATTTATTTCTGGAATGATCTAGTGGAGATTGGAATCAGGATGTGCAGTAGTTTGGGTCTGGAATGTCCCCCTTGGTCTTCTAGTTGTGGTGCTATTGGGAGGAAGTAGAGCCTTCAGGAGGTGGGGTTACTTAGAGGAAGTGGTTCATTGGAGATGCACCCTTAGAGGGGACTTGGGGATCCTGGTCCCTTCTTGCCTCTCCACTTCCTGGATGCCATGAAATAAGATTTTCTCTGCCACACAGTCAGATGTGGTGTGGTGTGCTGCCACAGGCTCAGAGCACTGAAGCCATGAGACCTCTGAAACCAGCAGCCCAATAAGCCTTCCAGCCCTTGCAGTTGATCTGTGACACAGCAGTGGAAAGGGAGTGACCCAGCACGCAGAACTGTAACCTGCCTTTTTTTCCTATTGTAAATACAGGTGTCTTTATAAAAGGCCATCCTGTTTAAAGGTGGAAAATGGTGACAGAGACTAACTCCGAGGTCATTGGTGGGAAAACGTTAAAACCTAGTTTACCTAAGAACCTTCGAGGTCCTTTTCAGAGGAATTTGTTCATGCTGGGGATCTCACTCAGCCTCCGACACTCCGGGTCCTCTGTGTCACTGAGCGCCAGCCACCCTGAAGAAGTTGCCATGTCTCTGTCTTGGTGAAGGGGTGTGTCTGTGTGTGGAATATGGCCTGTCCTGGGGTGCATAGGCGCCGCCTGTGTGCATAGTTTTAAGGAGATGGCTTTTGCTCTTGGGTGTGCTTGCCTCCCACCCCCTTGCCTCTTCGTTTCCCCGCACTTGCTCTCACAGAAGGATCTTGTTTGTGTGGAGTCAGAAGACAGGGTGAGAGAGGGAGACTTGAGGGCTGCCCCTTTGGCGGAACCAGAATCACTTTTTAGGTTTCAGGAATTTTAACAAATAGAACTTAGAAAAAAAGTGTTTCTGATCCTAATTGTGAAACAGATTAGTAAAATATTTTCAAAATTGATTATATTTTTAGCCTGGTAATGTACTTCTTTATAAATTTTCGTTATATTTGTTGGGGGCAGAGCTGTGGCATGCGTGTGTGTGTGTGTGTGTGTGTGTGTGTGTGTGTGTGTGTGTGTGTGTGTATGTAGGTCAGAGGACAACTCGTCTTGAGGCTGTTCTCTCTTTCTACCGTGTGGACCCCAGGGACTGAACTCAGGCCCTCGGGTCTGGTTTCACAGGCTCCCTTGCCCACTGAGCTGTCTCACCTACCCTGGGGTTAACACGTTTCTGTTTATGACCTAACATCCTTTTTCTGAGACAAGATCTCATCCCAGGCTCGACTCAAATGTTTCTATGTTGCTGAGATGATTTTAACTTCTGCTCTGCCTGTCTGCACATCTCAGGTGGTGGGTTTTCAGGCCTCCGTCACTGTGCTGGGCTTCTCCAGTGCTGAGGATTAAACCATGCTTAGGTAGACATTCTACGACCTGAGCTACGTCCCCAGTCTCACTGCCTAATGTTCTGATCCTGTATCTGAAGGCCTTTTTCTCGAAGAACGCTTCAGAAATGCACCACTTTTGAAAGTTACTTTTAATTAGGACCCCAGGGGTCGTGACTGCAGTTTTTACATCATTTGATCCTCACACTTAGCCTGTGTGCTGTCTTTCCTCTTGTTACAAGAGTGCTGCCTCAAACAGCTTACGAGAAGGAAGAATTTGCGTGCGTGCGTGGGCAGAACACCATGATCAGGGGAGCACATGGTGGAGGAGGTTCTTAATCTCAAGACAGGAAAGAAAGAGGGAGGGAGGGAGTGTGTTAGCCTTCAAAGGCACAGCCCTAGTGACCTGCTTCCTCTGTTTAGTCCCCACCTCCTAAAGTTTCCAGAACCTCCTACAGAGTGTCACTAGCTGGGAACCAAGCATCTAAGAGTCCACAGTGTAGTAACAGTTCCAACATCTCCACAAGTTCAGGTTCAGAGACCCAAACCCAAACTTCCCATTCCACAGGGGAGGAGCAGAAGAGCAAGGAGGCAGCCAAAGGAAGAGAAAACACAGCAGGCAAACACCGAATCCCATTGTTCCATGGCTGACATCTGGAGCATGTGGTGGGACTCGAGCTCCAGCAGACTTATGTAGCCCTGTTCTTATGATGGTCTTGCCATTTGCAAACAACCAGGCTTCTCTCTTGGCCCCATGGGTGGCTTTCTTTAGCAGACATTCCACATTCCCAGCATCGCCAATATCCCAGAATCCCATTGCAGCCTAGGCTATACCTTCACAGCTTCATCCATTGCCCTTGTATAAGGGCTCCCTGCTGCACATCGCTCAGCCTCTCAGACCTTTGAAATCTGGGCGGAAGCCTCCATGACCCTGCACTCCTTGGATTCTGTGTGCCTGCAAGACCAGCATCATGAGTTGGGCTCCAAAGTCTGCTACCCTTTTGAGCAGTAGGTGGACCCTTTGGATCATGGCCCCTGGCCTCTGAGTGAGGGTAACTAAGCATGGTCAGCTGATTCCTGGGTAAACTACTTCATAAGTGGCCCTGTGCTGTCGGGATGCTTCGGCCACCCTGTATTCTCAAAGGAAGGTGTTTTAAATGGATGGAGATACACACACACACACACACACACACACACTTACACTCACACCCTTGAAGCCATGGTGGGTAGAGACAGACCAGTTCTAAGATACCTTTAAGTCTTCATTCTGATGACATTATTCTCCAGGAACAATGTTTTCCTAACTGCAGTGTTTTTGTGGAGGGGAGGAAGATGAGTTGGGCCAGGGTCTCACTATGAATCCCAGTATGGTGGTTTGAAAGAAAATGGCCCCTAAAAGGAGTGGTACTATTAGGAGGTGTAGCCTTGTTGAAGTAGGTGTGATCTTATTGGAGGAAGTGTGTCACTGTGGAGGTTGGCTTTGAAGTCTCATATATGCTCAAGGCACACCAGTTCACTTCTTGTTGACTACAGGATGTAGAATTCTCAGCTACCTCTCCAGTACCATGTCTGCCTACATGCCACCATGTCCCACCATGATGATAATGGACTGAACCTCTGAAACTGTAAGCCTCCACCTCAATTAAATGTTTTCCTTGGGGCTGGAGAGATGGCAGCAGTTAAGAGCACTGGCTGCTGTTCCAGAGGTTCTGAGTTCAATTCCCAGCAACCACATGGTGACTCACAACCATCTATAATGGGGTCTGATGCCCTCTTCTGGCATGCAGGCATACATGCAAACAGAGTACTCATACCTAAATAAAATACATAAATAAAAAATAATTAAATGTTTTCCTTTTTAAGAGTTTCTGTCATCATGTGTCTCTTCACAGCAACAGAAACCCTAAGACAGAAGTTGGTACTAGGGACTGGGATATTGCTGTGATAGGTCTGACCATGTTTTTGTTTGGAGGAATTTGAACTTTGGTCCTTTGGGTTAGGAAAGCAGTGGAATGCTTTAAACACTGCTTAATGGGCCATACTAGTAGGAGCATGGGAGACAGTGGTACTGAGAATGATTTTAACTGTGGGGTGCTGACTCAAGAGTTTTCAGAGGAGAAGAATTTTAGTGTGTTGCCTAGAGATCATTCTTGTGATATTTTGGTGAAGAAAGTGGCTGTTTTTTGCCCTTGTCTGAAGAGTCTGCCTGAGGCTAAAGTGAAGAGATTAGGATTAATTTCATTGGCAAAGGAAATCTCAAAACAACCTAGTGTAGACTCTGTATGTGGTTACTAGTGTTCAATGCTTATAAAGATTTATAATGAAAAGGAACAAGCTGAGGAGAAAAGGAGCCCCAGGAAGTGGAATGGAGCTGAGTCCTGCATTCAAGGAGATAAACAGATTAGGAAATAGAATAAAGGGAATGGTGACCTCAGGGCTAAATTTCCAATTTGTGAAAAGGAATTAAAGAAAAGTTTAGAGCTGGTTGTGGTGGTGCACACCTTTAATCCCAGCATTCCAGAGACAGAGGCTGGCAGATCTCTTGAGTTTGAGGCCAGCCTGGTCTACAGATCCAGTTTCAGGCAACCAAGCTTAGGCAGTGAAGATAATCATAGAAAACAGAAAGCTCATGGAGGTGTAATTGAACACGGAAGCCATGTTCTAGCCCCAGCAAGCAGTAGAACTTAACAGTTTCAGCCATGTGGTTCTGACTTTAAGGACAGAAGAGAGGGGCTATGAAGTTTGCCTCCTCAACTAAGGAAAGCTACTGAGGCCAGGCATCTGTCAGGGGTGTCCCTAAATGGAGGCCTAGAGAGGCCATTTCCCAAAGCTGTGAAGTTGAAGCCTGGATTGCCTTGGAGACCCCAAGTTGTTGGAGATGCCAGAGCTGTGGGATACCTGCTGAGGAAAGCAGCTAACAGGGAGTGGAACCAGCCCAGGAGAAAGAAGTGTGTTACAGTCAACAAAGCTGACAAGATTTGGAGATCTGAAGAGTGTTTTGACATCAGACATGGAGATGCAGAGTTTTGGTTTGCCCAGCTGGTCTTCAGTCTTGCTTTGGTCCAGTATTTCCTCACTATGCTCTCTTCCCTATGTTTTGGAATGGTAATGTATATCCTGTGCCATTATATGTTGGAAGTATGTGATCTGTTTTTTAATTTTACAGGGGATTACAGTTAAGAGATTGCATGAGTCTCAGAAGAGACTTTGAACTTTAGACTTTCAAATAAGTTTGAGACTATTATAGACTATGGGACTTTTGAAGTTGGACTGAATACATTTTTTCATTATGATATGGCTACAAGCCGTTGGGGACCAGGAGTGGAATGTGGTAGCTTGAAAGAAAATGGCCTCCAAAGGGAATGTCACTACTAGGAGGTGTGGCCTTGTTGGAGGAAGTGTGTCACTGTGGAGACAGACTTTGAGGTCTCATATGTGCTCAAACCACGCCCAGTGTTTTAGACCACTTCCTGTTGCCTGTGAGTCAAGATGTAAGAACTCTCAGCTCCTTCTCTAGCACCGTATCTGCCTGCATGATGATAACAGACTAAACCTCTGAACTGTGACCTACCACAATTAAATATTTTCCTTTAAAAGAGTTGCCCTTGCCAAGGTGTCTCTTCAGAACAATAGAAACCCTAACTTAGACACCTAGGCTGCCTTGAAATTCACTGTGTAGCCCAGGCTGGCCTCAAACTCATAGAAATCTTCTGCCTCAGCCTCTGAAGTACATGGATTACAAGCATGAGCCATCATGCCCAACTCCTTACCTGAAACGTTATACTGACTTTCATGGCCAAACTACAAATGTTTTAGTCTTTCAACCCTTCTTCTTGCTCCTGATTCTGACTATGAACTTGGTCAGAAGTGTAGGGTCCGAGGGAACGCTGAAGGAAGACCCCAGACTCTAATAGCATGCAAGAGCAAGAGCGTTTATTTACCAGCATATGTGGGGGGTCATTCACCTGTATAAAATGGGGACGACCCTGAGAGGAGTGTGCAGGCTCATTTTAATCACAGCTAGGGGAATTTCAGGAACAGTTAGGTCATCTCAGATATGATTGGTTAAGCAAGCAGCAGTTACATTAGTGCATGTTTAATTGGCTGAGGTTTTATCTGTGGACATACTTGGGTAAGTTTCAAGGGGGTTGCAGGATTTGTCCTTGAGACATTGTGGGGATGACTCAGGCCTTGTTCATGCTCTCTCCCTCATCCCTGAATGTAACTTGTTGATAAATGGCCCATTGTTGGGAGAGACACCTGTTTGCCCCTCTCAGAGACCTGAAACCTAAGTTCATTTGTGAAAATGGGAAAGTTTAAACCCTTCAAAAAGCACCCAGCAACCATGCCTGATGCAGACTGTCTTGAAATGTCTGCTAGGTTTGTTAGCCTGTCACTTTTAAACTCAGCCTCTGACAAAATTGTAGGACATAGAAAAAGCATAGGCTGTTGTTCTTGGCCAAAATGTAGCACAAATGGCTTCCAGTCCAGTTCCTGTTGAAGGTCTTCCTGTCTGAAGCCTCTGAGTCTGGCCTTGACTTCTTACTTTTTTGTTGGTCTGGTCTTCTAACCTCTTAGCAGAATCAGCCATGTTACCGGCTTCTAGCATTCTAAGCTTTTTGTACCTGCTTCTTTGAACACTTCCAAATCCCCCTAACCCCCAAACAGTCCCAAAGGTTTCCAAAGCACAATGTGAATCCCAGAAGTGTTTTTTGTTTTTTTAATGGTCACTGCAGTCCAGTCAGTACCTGACAGGGACAGCTTGTGGGAGGAATTTATGATGATGATGATGATGATGATGATGATGATGATGATGATTATTGGTTCACAGTTCAGAAGTTCAGCATGCAGTACTTGACTTTGTTGACTCTGGGCCATGGTGAGGCAGAGCGTTATGGCAGCAGAGGAGTGTCGCTGAGATTGTCCGTCATATGGTAGACAGGAACCAGAGTGAAGCAAGAGGCCAGGGACCATGAATAATCTTCAGAGGCACACTTCCAGTAACCTACATCTTCCTGTTAGGCCCCACATTCTTGATGTTTCCAGGACCTCCCAAAATGGTGCCACCAACTCAGGACTAAGTATTGTGGGGCATTTCCTAGTCAAGCCATAACAGCCCTGAAATAAGTGAACACTTGGCTGTGAGCGTATGCACATAGCTGAAAGGTGGAATTTTCTCCCAAGTTGGCATTCTTGGATACAGATTTGTTATTACACTTGAGCATGTACTTCCTCAGGGTCACAGCCTTCTGCTGGCCAGGATGCTAGACCTGGCACTAGGAACTCTTAAATTTATCTCAATGTTAGCGGTCCTAGCCTGTCTCTGTTTCTTATCTTTTAAGTGAGACTATTTAAGTCAGCTCTGGTTCTCAGCACAACAATTTTTTGAAGGGTTAATGAGCTGGGATTTGTAAGATGCTTTTAGAACCTTAGATAAAAGGTGTTATTTAACCACAGCAGAACTTTGTACTAGGAGTGCCTTCCCAAGGAGCACGAAGTGCTTATCACTGTCTTCAGTTTTCCTGTTACCTGCCTTCCCATGAAGGGAGGTAGGTGGGGAAGCCTTGTGCTTAAGCATCAGGTAGTCCCATTACTGTTACTTTTCTCTGTAAACAGGCAATTATGCAGAAGTAGAAGTTGGTGGAACAGCATGTTAGACAAACAGTGGGGAAACTTCTAAGAACATGCGTTTGGTGTTCCTTACCCCACTAGCCATGGGCTTCAGAAGTCTAATCACATGCGTGAAAACAAGAGACAGCACCCTTCCTTAGGAGAGACCAGCACAACCTTAACTGCCCACTCCGTCCCACCACCTAGTTCCTCTCTCTTTGTACCAAATACAGCATAAAGGTTAGCTTAACTTGTGGGTACCAAGAACGACTCACATCGTGTGGGACTTACGTGGTGTGTGCTGCCTGCCTGCCTGCCTGCCTGCCCACCTCCCTCCTTCCCTCCCTCCTTCCCTCCCTTCCTTGGTGCTGGGGATTGAGCCCAGGGCCTCACATATTCTAGGTAAGCTGCTCAACCACTAAATTACAACCTCAATCCCATCGCATACTTTAAATTTCCTTAATTTAAAGTATGCGATGGGATCCATTATGAACTTTAAAACTGGATTTTCTTTTCTTGAAGTCAAGTTATCTAAGTCCATCCAGCATGAGAAGTACCTTTTCCCAGAAGAGAGATTTGGGGGCAAATAAAAGCACTTGCCATGAAAGCCTGATGTCCCGAGTTCAGTCCCTGAAACCCACAACAGAGAGAACTGGCTCCCATAATTTATCCTCTGACCCACACATGGCTCTGGCACAAGCATGCCCCCCACCCCCCACACAACACTAATAATAAAGAAATGAAACCCTTTTATTTATCATTGTGTGTATGTATGTGTGTGCAGGTCAAAGAACCTTTTCTCGTTCTGGGGATTGAACTGAGGTCATCAGGCTTTAAACATCAGGTGCCGCTACCAGCTGAGCCAGCTCCCTCTCCCATAAATAAACTTGGTTTTCAAAAGAGGAATCTTTGGGGATGTGACCACTGCTCTGTCTGGACTGAAGAAGACAGGACCCAGCAGGCCTGTTGGTTCTGTACCTTGAGGGCACAGATGGGAGAGGCTCCTCTCCATCTTCCTCCACTCCAAGATTTCCAGTCTTTCTGGTGTTTGATGGTTATGCCACTGAGCTGGGAGGAAAAAGTTGAAGGTCCACGATGAATGCCAGGAAAAAGGACCACAGTCAGCCCTTCAATCCTGCCATTTGTTTTCTTTCAGTGTGTACCACTGCGTTACCAGAAATCAATAATTCCCTCTGTGCTCTCCAGAGGAAACAGACATGTACAAACTAAAAATGGTGGACTCCACAGACATGTGAGCATGGGGCAGCAGGATGCTTGGAATTGTTTGATTTCTGAGACAGGGCTGTATGTAGCCCAGACTCATTTCAAACCTGCAGTCTCCCACATCTCCCTCCCCAGTGCTGGAAAACTGTGTGTGTGTGTGTGTGTGTGTGTCAGAGAGAGAGAGAGAGAGAGAGAGAGAGAGAGAGAGAGAGAGAGAGAGAGAGACTGTCACAATGCTGGCTAGGAGGATTCAGTTTTCACTTTGAATTCTCTTTCAGGGAACCCTTTGTGTTTGATTTGTTTGTTTTCAAGACAAGGTTTCCTTGTGTAGCCCTGGCTGTCCTGGAACTCACTCTATAGTTCAAGCAAGCCTTGAATTCAGAGATCCTCCTGCCTCTGCCTCCCAAGTGCTGGGATTAAAGGCATGCGGCACCACCACCCAGCTTTACTTTTTTTTTGTTGGGGGGTTGAGTTTGAGACAGGGTCCCTCTATGTAGCCCTGGCTGTCCTAGACCTCAGTATGTAGACCAGGCTGGTCTTAAGCTCACAGAGATCCACCTGTATTTGCCTCCCAAGTGCTAGGATTAACACAGGTGCCACCACACCCAGCATAAACTCTTGGCTTTGACCTTAAGCCATTTTATCCCAATTGTTGTCAGTTCTTCTGTATTGGTGGCAGAAAAGTTTATTTAATTTTCTGGGCTACTTCTGTTACATTTGTAGTTGAAATTTAAAATAGATGATGGAGTTGGGGGTACACTGCAGTCGTAGAGTGGTTTACCTAGCATATGTGAGGACCTGGGTGTTGTCCCATTTGAAAAAGCCAAGCATAGGAGAGTGTGTTTACAGTTCCAGTGCTGGGGAGGCAGAAACAGGCGATCCCTGGGGCATTCTGGCCAGCCATTCTAGGCCAGTCTTCAAACCAAAATGTCCTAGTGAGACCATGTCTCAAAAGATAAAATTAAAAAATGATGTCTGAAGAACAACAGCTGAGATTATCTTCCGGCCTCCACATTCATGTGCATATTTGTGCACTTTCCCCACACACACACCTCTACCCCCCCCCACATGAATACGCATTAAAGAATTTTTCTTTTTTTGTAGTTTTTAGATAGGGTCCCAATATGTAGCCTTGGCTGGCCTGGAGCTTCCTATGGAGACCAAGCTAGCCTCAGACTCACAGACATTCACCTGTCTCTGTCTCTCAAGTGCTGGTATTAAAGACATGTGCCACGTTGCCCTGCAAGAACTTAGTTTTTTCCTGATTCTTTGAGTACACAATGAAGGGAGTCACAGAAAATATGAAACTCAAAGAAGAGCTTGCATACCCAGAGGGCTGAATCCTAACAGTAATAGGCACAACATTCCTCAGGGCCAGGAGAAAGGAAGGAGGGGAGAAGAGAGGGCAAGAACTGTGCAGTCCAGTGTGAATGAAGCCCCACAGGCAACCAGTCCCCTAGCTGTCCTCAGAAACAGGAGGAAGTTTGTCTGGGCATGATGAGGACTTTCAGTCTCTTCTCCCTGGTGATAGGGAGTGATGCATCATTACAGGGGTCCATGGGACCTGGACCAGACTGAGGGCAGTGAGGGAATGGGGAAAGACGGATAGTGGGGGAGGTCTTTAATCTCAGCGCTGGGGAGGCAGAGGCGGGTGGATCTCTGTGAGTCCAAGGCCAGCCTGGGCTACATAAGAGAGTTTAGGACCGCTAGGGCTGTACAGTAAGACCCTGTCTCAAAAACAAAAGCAAAAGCCAGACAGACAGAAAACTGGGGCCGGGTGGACTGTGTTGTCAGATGGAGAAGCCTCAGCACCTGGGAAGCTCAGCATGTTTACTAGAGTTGAACGGGCGATGGTGTTCTTGCATACAGATAAACAGGGAGGCAAGGTGTATGGTATAGAGCTGGATTAAGGGGACCTCTGTAGGGAGGCAGGCTGTAAATATCTGGGGATGTGAGGGTTGGGGGAGAAAGGCATGGTGGATGTTGTCCGCACATACTGTCAACATTCACAATCAGGCCCCCAGGAAGGTTTTGCCTTCCTTCTGAGCTGAGGCTGTGGGGTCCTTGACATGCCGTGCCTACGTCAGCACTTTCACTCAGGACATCTCTCACTCAGGGCTTCCTCTGCTCCCTACAGTCATGGTCTTCTGAGCCTGGACAGTCTGAGTGTGTCCTATCTTCACAAAGGATGTTCTTCGTCTCTGAAAATGTGGAGTCTCTCCCAGGGAGTGTGTTAGGCCCACTTCAGGGTGAAAGGGCCATAGAAGGCAAGAGAAATCATCCTGTTCCCATCTTTCCTTAATGGTCTAGTGCTGCTTGTAGGGTGGCCTGTCCTGAATCCATCACCTTCTGTGTGCCAGTGACCACAGCCTTTCCCCCGCCGCACACCGAGCAGTAAGGTGAGGACTCAGTGTAGCTTCTGCTTCTTGGGGTTGTGAGGATGTATCAGCCAAACTGGGTGCCTGCTCAATAAATGTTGGCTTTTGCAATCTTTATTGCAGTTTATGGTGTCAGGACACTGTTTTAAAAATCTCTTGTTATGATAAATATGAGTTCATAAAAATTTCGGTTGACAAGTGAGCACCATCATAAAGTCAAAAGAAAAAGTGACAACTTTTTACAAACAATTACAAGGTCATACTTGTAATTCATAACAAAGGGTTCATCCCTGATATGTGAAGACTAACAGTTCAATAAAAAAAAAATGGATGACTGTAAAGCTCTTTTATTGTAACATGCTTGTGCTACGGAGTTCATGTCTAATGCATAATCACAACCCATCAGGAACCTGGAGAAAGGCCTGAGAAGTTATAGCTGGAGACAGAACTGTGGTTACAGAAGCCATGCAGACTGTCTGTGAATGTGCATGTGCAGTGTGAGGTGCCTGAGGAGCAGCTCCCTCTCAGAAGTGCTCTGGTCCCCTACTGTGCCTGCTTACTCTGGTTTCCCCAGAGCGTCTCTCTGTCCCTCCTCCTGCTGCTTCCCATCTGCTCCATCCTTCCCATGGCTGCTGTTTCTGCTGAGATGACCTTCTGTACTGAGGCTAATCTCCCGAGATGCACTTTCACCAGCCTGCTTAGAGACCTCCAGTGGCTTCCTCTGGGTAGCAGGAGGTCTAACTTGTGAACCTTGGGGGCCTCTGTAATCTATTCTTCCCTCCTAAGTCTTCCTCCCTGTAATTTTCAGGACCCCTCCCGACATCTGAACTGCCTGGCCCTGCTTTCCATGCTCATTTCTGCCTCTGAGCCCTGTCCCCTGTCTTGTACATGCCCCAAGGTCCAGCTCGGTTCTGGTCTCCGCCAGCTGGCTTTGCTTGCACTCAGACCTCATTGCCCAGTGTTTCCTCAGGTCCCACTGCATTTTCGAGGCCAGAGTATCCGACAGGATCATCTGAAGGTCGGAAAGGTTTTTGCTGGTGGCTGTTTCAAAGACTGACAGTCGCCATGTCGGTGCAGCGTGGTGGTATTCATGGCTGTTGGAATGTGAGATGGAGCTTCTTCACGTCACAGACCAGAAAGCAGAGTGACCAGAACTAGCCGCTAGGCTGCAGCCTTCAAAGGCCCACCCTGCTCACATGCTTCTGCTAGCCAGTCCCTGCCTCCTAATGGCGGCAGCCTTCCAGAATGGTGCCACCAGCTGGGAAGCATTGTTTAAAAACATGGTGTGTGTGTGTGTGTGTGCGTGTGTTAGATTCAGAGATAACAGTGCCTGTACTCGTGTGTGTGTGTGTGTGTGTGTGTGTGTGTGTGTGTGTGATTCAGAGGTAACAGTGACTATACTCTCATCATACACTTAGCATTTGCTGAAGAGGCTTTTGTTTGTTTGTTTTGTTTTTATATTGTCGAGACAAGCTAGCCTCAAATTTTCAATCCTCCGGCCTCAGACTCCCGAATGCTGGGATTACAGGCGCCCCCCTCCATCCCGGCTCCAGGTAGACATTTTCATTGAAGTAGAGAATGCATATCTACATGTACATGGAAACATGTTCAGATCTGGAGGAAAACACACAGGGACTTTGCATAAGATCACAGCCACAGCCTCCACCTTCCTTCCTTCTGATCTGCTTCCTGACTCCTGAGACAGAGCCATGCCATGTGTGTGTGCATAAGAATGTCCATCATCAGTGCTGAATGATACCCCACATCAGGAACTGAGCCAAGAGCAGAATCCAGTTCCGGTAGATAAGAAACAGCGAAAACCGACAGTCTGTAAGTTTCCGTTACTGACTAGGTTCTTTCTTGACAGCCAATTAGAATTGAGATATGTTTCCCACTCCCAGCTTAATTAGAGGTAATACAATTTTTGGTAAGTCCTCTTCAGGGATTTCTTGATGGTAACTTATAAATTAATTCCAGCCTACACACGGACCCGTCATCTTTTTCTCCCTCTGTGGACTTGCAGACACAGGGAGAGCTCTATAGCATGAGTTTTTGTTGTCATTTTGCCCATCAAATATTCATTGGCCCCATATAGACTGCTAGATACTGTTACAGAATGTAGTGCGATTCAGTTTCTCCTTCCACAAGGTTTATATTCTGATGAGTCACTAGAAATAATTGATAGCACTAACAGCAAGGCTTCACACTAAAAATATAACAATGACTAAAGAGTAAATTAACTGAGAGATTGCTGCAAAATCGTCTGTTCCAAAGTCTTTACCAGCATTCAGAGAGAACGGGAACACGGAGGTAGGAAAGGCTGTAAAGAAGGTTAGCCTGAGCTAGAGACTTATCGTGCAAAATCCATCTGATGGGATGTTATCAAAAAGCAAGAGAGAAGGCAGGAACTTAGGAAAATAAATGCAAGATGTAGAGAGTAGAGAGATTTGAGAAGCATCACAAGAAACTCCTGATTCTCAGCACCAGTTTACAATTTGGAAGGCGTTTTTGCTTGTCTGTCTTGCTGGCTCTCTGCCCATTGTGATCTTTTATCCCATATGGGTTGGGGCAGTGAGTGGTGTTAATGCTCCATTGTCTTCACAGCCTGCACGGGCCTTAGAGAGTGTACGAATGTATGTTCTTTCTCCTCCTGATATTCTTAAATACTTCATTGAAACCACATCTAGCTAACTCCATTATCACCACGTTTGCTGTTGGCTTTCATCAACCTGAATGTAGTCAGGAGTCTCCTGGGCAGATCGTGTCCCTGGGGGTTCTGCAGGAAGAAGAGCGCAGTTGGAGGCGGGTCAGTTCCAGCTCCATGCGGTGATGCCTCTTTTACCTGGGACTGTGGACACAGGGGTGGGGTGGAGGACTGAGAGGCCACCCGTCCTTTGTTTTGTCCCTTCCTTTGCCGGTTGATTATTCCATCTTCTCTGTGCCCAGAGGGCTTCAGTTTGTAAAGCTGTAAAGCTGTCAGTCTTGTTTATGTGGTTTTCACTTCAAATTAATGTTCAGCAAAGGGATTAGCAGATAACTATTTCAGCCTGAACTTCTTTACAAGAAAGTGGATATGGTTTGGACAGGCTGCCTGAGCCAGGAAGCAGAGTTAGCTGTAGTCAGCCCTGGAGAGAGCTGGTCTCCTTTCAGAAAGACAGACAGTGCAGCTCACAGCCTCCACGTAGATCTGTGGGGTCCAATTGATGTTGTGTTGAAGAATCAGTATGTACTGGACTTTGTAAAGTTAGCTTTTAATGAACCTCAGGCATTTTTCTAGGCCACTAATTGCAGGAAGAAGAAGGTGCCAGTGTCCGGGTTCATGGGTGTGGGGCCTGGTTTAGAAGGAAGTGAGGAGACAGTTGCCTGTGAGCAGAGTATCATTCCACCCTCCGCTTCTGTTCAGCATTGTTGGGTACTTGTATTGAAAGGCTGCTTGCAGCTGGAGCACAGGCAGAGACCCTGGATACAAACCCCAGGACCAAAAACAGTTCTCTGAAAGGGAGTTCTAGAAAGGGAGGATTTCTTGGGTTCTTTCTGACTGTAAGCAGAGCAGTTCTTGTGCCTAGCAGGTTAGACACTCCTCCCACCCCAGTACTTCCCAGGCCTGACCTTGCTTAGCTTCTGAGATTAGACTGGGTGTGTTCAGGGTGGTATGGGCACAGACTGCTCTTTGGCAGCCCTTCCTCAGTTCCCTGGGATGAATTCCAATGGCATTTCAGGTTCTGCCTTCTGAATGCATCTTCACAAGGTCAGGTCCTTCCCTCCCACTGATGCTCTTGAAAGCACTCAGAATGGAAGAGTGCAGTATGGAACATTTCCTGGAGGATGCTGGCCTAGATCGCCATCTAATTAAAGGGCCTTCGTAAGCATCCAGTGTTCCTGATGGTGCTGCATGCTTGAGTAGTGAGTGTCCACATCATGTGTGTGGCACTGAGCTTTGTCTTCTGCTCCTAGTAAGAGCTGTTGACAAGGCAGAGGAATGTGCCCTATGGACTTCTATGTTGCCCTAAGAAAATCTGATACTAATGGGTCTTGGTCAGTAACTGAGTCAAAAGCATTTTGTCAAGCCCTGAGAGTCTGATTGCAGCCCCGGGATGTTTATTACAAGTTCTCAGTCATGTCTGCTCAGTAGATCCATCTCGGCTTTGACTTTGCAGCTCTCCTTTCTAGTGCATTTTCTCAGGGGAGACTTGAGGATTAATGAGAAGGAAGAACCGGCTGTTCCTTCTCACTCCACCCCCATCCCTCCTCTCTAGGATCATTATTCAGAATAAACACTGAGAAGAGAAACATGGGGGGAGAGGGTGGACTTGC
This sequence comes from Peromyscus aztecus, assembly GCA_902168405.1. Lineage (NCBI taxonomy): Eukaryota > Metazoa > Chordata > Mammalia > Rodentia > Cricetidae > Peromyscus > Peromyscus aztecus. Next base: position 38,039 of record CABHPQ010000336.1, read on the forward strand.
AGTGTGGTGTTCAAAGGCAGATGGGACAGTGAGCATTGCTTCTCCAGCCCTCTTTGGATTCTTCCTTTGCAGAAGTTTGAGAACTTTTACTTTGGTTCCCTGAAGCTCAATTCCATTCACATCTCCCAGAGGTTCACAGTGGACAGCTTTGGAAACTACGCCTCCTGCGGACAGGTTGACTTCTCCTGAAGTGGGTATGAAAAGCACTAGAAATGGAATGTCTTCCTAGGGTGGTGAAGAAGGGCTTTATTCCGGTCACTGGGGAGTGGGGGTGGGAATTCGGAGGAAGTGCTGGTTAGTTTTTTTGGTCAGCTTGATATAAGCTGTAGTTACCTGGAAAGAGGGAACTTGAATGGCTAACATGCATCTCTGAGACTGGCCTGTAAACAGCCATGTCTGTGGGGCATTTTCTTGATCAGTGATTGATGGGGGAGGGCCCAGCCCACTGCAGGTGGTACCACCCCTGGGCAGGAGGTCCTAAGGTGTACAAGAAAGCATGGGGAGCAAGCCATGAGGAACAAGCCAGTAAGCCACACCTTTCCTGCCCAAGCTGGGTTTGGTCATGGTCTTTATCTTAGCAAAAGGAAGCAAGATTAGTGCAGAGGCTGACTGTCCTGAGTGGTCCCCTCTGAATTCCCAGCTCCATGTTGCCTTTGATGGTCGTCCACAGTCCCACCGTATCTGCAAGATGCTTGTGGATGCGAGGAGAGCTTGAGCCAGTCAACCTTTGGCTTGTTCTAGTTTGTGTGTTAGGAAGAAATATAAATAATGTAAAATGTATCATTGTAGCCATTTTGAGTTTAAGGTTTGTTTATTAAATACATGTGTAACATTGACACTGTTATCGCCACCCACCACTTCATTTTCTAAAACTTGAGACTGTCCCTTCGGGTAGTTTCCTCACTCTTCATTCCCCCAACCCCTGGCGACCATTTAACATTTCGTCCATGATTGTGACAGCTGAGTACCTCATGGAAGTAAGAAGCACACAGTGTTTGTCCTAGCATAATGCCCTCAAAATTCACCATGTCATGTCATGTGACAGTCCTGCCTTCCTTTTTAAGGATGAAGAATATTCCATTGTATGTATACCTCATTTTGTTTACACATCCATCCACACTGACCCTTGGGCTGCTTCCACATCTTGGCTACTGTGAATAGCGCTGGTCCAGACCTGGGTTCACAGATGTCGCTTCCACACCCTGTGTTCCTTTCCCTCACTAGCCAGAGATTTATCTTTAGCAGTTACAATTAGATTTGTGTTGCTTGATCTGTTCATTTTCATCCTAAAATTAGTCCCTAAAAATGTGTTTTGGGGGGCTGGAGATATACCTCAGTTGGTAGAGTGCTTGACTAACTTTTACAAAACTGTGGGTTAGATACGAGCACCATGTATAACAGTATAGAGTGGCCCATGCCTGTAGTCCCATCACTTGGGAGGAGAAGGAGGATCAGAAGTTCAAGGTCATCCTTGGCTACATAGAGAGTTCAAGGCCAGCCTGGGATATATGAGACCAAGTCCTTCCCCCTCAAAATAAACAGCAACAACAGCAAACCCCAAGGGCCTAGAGTCCCGGGCCAGTGGTTAAGAGCATTGACTGTTCTTCTAGAGCACATGGGTTCAATTCCCAGCACCCACATGGAGCCTCACAACTGTCTGTAACTCCAGTTCTAGGGGATCCAGTGGCCTCCCTGTGCCTCCCCAGACACCAGGCACTTAAATGGTGCCCAGACATATATGTAGGCAAAGCACCCATACACATAAAATAAAAATAAATAAATTTTAAAACAGACAAGCAGCAAAATTGTTAGAGTCCTGTTCTGCCACATCTCCCGTTGCCCTCCCACAGCCCCGATGGAGTTATGATGACTTTTCTATTTCCTTCTCAGGAGAAGAACAGCAGAGAACCGTGACTGCAGCATCAGGAGCCTGGAAGTGTGGCAGAAGCAGGCACTC